>VUQR01004979.1:3527-49739 GCA_015108515.1 Hemichromis elongatus
ACACACGCACACACACACACACACACACACACACACACACACACACACACACGCACACACACACACACGCACACACGCAACCCCTTCTATAGCTCCAAGTTTCTTGCACTCCCCTCTGTCCTCTTTTCCTCTTTCATGTTTAGAGAATTGCTGGACTGGATTAGGCCTGTGCTGGTTTCTCTGAGGTACTCGGCACTCTCTGTTATGCCTATGACATCACACCCCTACCCCATGGTGCGTTATATACCTACACGGGGGACAGCAAGACTCCAGAGGTTTACCGCACTGTTCACCAGAGGTTGAGAGGCCACTTAAGGCAAAGCCACATCCAAGCCAAAAAAGCATTTTATGCAGCGTCCCCTCCTCGTGGGATTTTATGAGAAAACACTGACTATTTTATCCGCATTGTTGTTGGGGGAGATGGGAGAATATATGAGGGAATGCGAGTGACTGAATGGGCGGTGAATGCCAACGTCGGTTGGGGTCAGTGCATCTGCCGGAGGGCTGTCATCACACTTGGTTTCTGGTAAGACCACAGGCAGAATTCATAGGCATCTCAATATCCTGTATGCAAACAAAGGCATGCAAAACCGTGCACATCTTGCTGGGAAGCTTCACGATTCAAAGACCCGAAGTTGCTCAAGTACATTAGAAAATGGAATTAAACCACTCACAAACACAATGAGATGAGCACATGGTGGATTCACTGAAAAAAGACATCTGGGGTATTTGAAATTTTTATTAATAACAGGTTGTCATGCTTAGATTATAGCATCATGAATCCAGTCGTTTTAGTAAAATGTAATTGTGATGTAATGATGTAATTGTAACACCCTTACACCGCTAGACAACAGATCTGTAGTGCAGACTAAAATCGTGAAAAGTCAGTCACGACCAAACTGACGCTGCATTTGGGAGTTTATATTATGTAGATAATTCCTTGACTGAATGGCCTATAATTCTTCCTGTTTTAGCAAGTAGATGTTAAACATAAGCGTTTGAGATCCCTAATATCCTAAAGGAATCACAGAATTACCAAACATCTCTGTGCCAGCATATCTGTCTTCATGATGACTTTGATTATATTGTTATAAACTATCTCAGGCAGCCAAGTTAGTATTGACAAAATAGCCACACGAATGTCCAAAATCAAAAAGAAGAACCTGTGGTCTTGTTAGGCTAATGTGTTCACTGTAATCAATCAGAAAGCTGAAACCGGGATTATAAGCAAAAGCAGGAAAGCACAGCATGGCTGTGGAGGAGTGTTTTGTGCATACCTCGCTGGGGTGTCCACTACCAGGAAAAAAGTTGCCATCGTCATAGCGATGTAGAGAGATGTACAGCACACTTGGGTCGCTGTAGAAGGCTTCCTGTGTGCCGTTGCCATGGTGTACATCCTGGAGAGTGATTAGATAATTAGTTATGAAGCTGTCAAGGACCTGTGCTGTTATTTCACCCAAAAGATTCAAAACCATTTAAATCCTTGTATGTTTTATATTGAGCAGTGTACTATCTTTTTTTCTCAAAAGCATGTGTTAAACATATGACCCCTAACGCAGGAAGGAAAATCTGTAAAGCATTCATGCTTTACACCTGTCAATAGGAAATGCATTTTAATCATATTTAATAAAACAGGTACAATTAGTGCAGATGCAGTAACTAAAAATGACAGAGAGCATTCAGTATATGCAGGCTCATATACACACATGCTAAACGGAGGTGACCATGTGGCAGTGGACCAATATCTGCACATGTGAACAGGTCAGTGTTGGGAGTTACAAAAGTTCTTCAATTATTTGCATAATGGGCAGAATAAAAAAATAATCAAATGTAGACTTTCATGTTTTTTTAGCGAATAGAGGACAGAAGCAGTGCATAACTCAAAGATGGAGATGTGCTGAGATGAGGTCTACGTCCTCCTGTATCTCTCATTAATAAAGAGATTTGTGCCAATATGTGCACATACAATGTTATGGTGTGGATATATTGTCAAATAACTGGCAGTTATATGACAATATATAACTGCCATGTTATGCAAAAGATTGGTCTTCAATACAAAGTCTAATATTTTAAATGTTTTGAGTGATGACCTCAATCCTGGTGTGAGAGCGTTCAGCTCACACATGGCTACCAGAGATAACAGTGTCTAATTCAATTAAATGATGAATAGCAGTGCTACTGCATCTGGGGCCTTGTTTGTACCTACAACACATTTGTGTGCCTTTGCATCTGTGTTTTTGTGTGTTTATTCCTGTTCATGTGGGGACCAGTGATGCTGGTCGTGCGGTGGGTCCTCACCCAGTCCACAATGAGGATCTTGCTGACGCTGAGTTTCTGCTGGAGCTGCTTGGCAGCGATGGCCACAGAGTTGAAGAAACAGAAGCCCCTGTGGACAAACAGACAGGAAGAGTGGCAGCCACATGTCTTTATCACGACATCTTCACTAAATTAATATCACAGAACCACCATATGGACCTTAGGAACCTCTAAGGAAAGGCTCTAGTTATCATATGGTGGCTATTTAGTCCAGGCTGCGACAGTCACAGCGCTGACTCCAGCGTGAAAGTCACAAAGGGATAATCCTGCCACGTTAATGTTTACAGCAAATATTTGAGAAATGAGGACGTTTCAGTTCGGGTTGTTTCATATTTCACGTTTCTCCGCTGATAAACAAAAATGTTATGCTGAGTAGAAAATCTCGCACTCTTGAGAAATGCAGAACCCACAAATTCTGTGACAAATAGACAACCAAGGTTATCAAAAAAAAACCCTCCTCATTCCAAATGATAGCGTAGCGAGAGCAGCGGGCAGGACGTGTGAGATCATTTTAGAGAAATGAACTCACAACTCGGTGCAGCCGTTCCCTAAACACTCACTATCCGCTATAAAGGTATGCAAAAAAAAAAAAGTGTTGATGTAGGAAAAACAATGGAGGAATTTTGGAAGTGGCAGTGTCAGCATGGGTCGTAAAGTGTGACTGTCTCCGTGAACGGTATATATTATAAGCTGTCTAAACTTTGCTCATCAAGAAAAGTCATTATCATCCCATAAATAACCAGTGACAAGCACTGCTGAACACACACACACACAGATACAGACACACACACATACACAGAGTCCCAGCTGAATGTGGTTACTTGGCTAATGCCTCTAATCAAAGACTGACACAAATTCATGCACGCAAGTATGCACATCCACACAAAGACACACATTTACCGTGCACGCACATGCACACGGCTCTTCTGAGGTGCTTTGCTTTGTGTCTTGAAAGCTTAAAAGAAACTGAGTGGAAGAGGAAGTTTGCCTCGGGCGTCGGGCAGGTAACACACAGCACAGACTCAGACACACACATACATTAAGGTTGAGAGAGCCCGGCACTCGGTCTCTCTCTCTCTCTCTCGCTCAGAAGTATAGCTGGTTTGCAATAAATCCTTTGAAACACTTTGCAGGCCTCCTGGCTCCTGGTATGTGTCTGTGTGTGTGTGTGTGGTGTGTGTGTGCACACTGCTGTACTTACAGAGGGGAGGAATGGGTTGCATGGTGTCCAGGGGGCCTCACAACTGCAAAGCCATTCTGTAAAAAAGGGCAGAAAAACCTTCAACACTTTGCTACTTTTTTAACACCAGATCTCCGCATGTGAAAACCGTTCACGTCTTTATGTCGTTATAAGCATGATGGGTGTTTTGCCAACGTTTGCAGTACATTATGATGATTATTCCATAACTTGTTAGACTGCAGTTTTGAAATTCTTGACAAAACCAATGACATCGAGGTATTTGGTTATAAAGACACACCTTCAGCTCTCTTTGTGCCACCTTCAGTGCCAGGTCGGTGACACATCCTGCAGCAATGCGCGAGGCTGCTGATGTGTGATGTTCGTTCCAGACTGTATCAACATCCACCTGTCAAAAAAACAGTGGGAGATGCTTACAGTCAGTTTAAAAGTCAGCTACAGATATTAGGCATTCAATTCAAATGATTTATGTTACTGGAATGGTCAGAAAGTTCCTGCATGTAATTTAAACACATTCTTAAAAAATTATAAGAAGTTTTTGAGTCATTTGAGCGTTGGGTTACTAAAACCAAAATCCTGCCAGCTTTCAGTATTTTCCCTGCCATTACATTAGATTTTGCTGATCTGCTAAAAAATAACCTTAAACTTCTGTGTGCATTATGCCATCCATTGTTTAGAGACTTTTCTTTGTACATCGACTCCTTCTTTGTTGTTTCTATTCTAAGTTAAAAAAAAAAGTTTCTATGGTACTTTTTTGTCAGAAGTCATTTATTGGTGGTGTGATGCCATACTGCTGGGGAACAATGAAATCAGAGGAATTTCTTTTATCACAGACTTTGCCATCTTGTTCCAATCACCCCTCTTCACCAGAGCAGCCAAGGGCCGGAAATCCAGGCAGATCAGTTCTCTTATCAACTGACACCCAGCCCCCTTTATAGCTTTTCCTCCTCTCCTCTCCTCTCCTCTCCTCTCCTCTCCTCTCCTCTCCCCTCCTCTACTAACACAGTTCTTATAGCCATTATAATCAATGTTGTCATTCTCCGCGTTGTTCCTTTTCTCATAGTGCATTGTTACATTTAATCTGTTCTGCTCCTACTGTTGTTTTTCTCTTAAATTTTACTTTTCTCCATCCTGATACTCTGTTTCCCCAACATCCAGTCACTCTAAGAGCTTTTGTATGCAGTCTTTATGTTATTTTTTCTCTCTTTCTCTTTTCTTTTTTGTTGATGCATATGCCACGAGCAATAACGAGGTATGCAATGTTCTACACTTGTATAATTTAGATTTCAAAGCAGCCAAAAACAATAGCAATTGTCTTCTTAGCTTAACTGTGTAATGAGGCATAATCACCCATGCAATTTTTGTTGTTCAGCAATGCAATTAGATAAGAGAAAAGATTCCAAAATGATTAGTTTGTCAGAGGGCCTGCAAATGGTGTGCCTGTTTGTGTGTGTGTGCGTGTGCGTGTGACACCTACCCCAACTCCTCCACATGGTAACATCAAAAATACATGTTGAGACAGGATTCCTGCAGGGGATAATGTATAACATTCATAAATATATTGTTATTACTATTTTTATTATTATTATTATTATTACAATTGCGTTATAGTCAACATGTTCCTCACTATTGTTATTGATCTTACCAGCAAGTTTGCGGCTGTCCAGCTTGAGGCGGCTGAGGGGGTTGGTCCCAAATAAAAGTACGTGTTTTTCTGAATGGACTGACTGCAGCTCTTCTAGGGTTGCTTTTCTACTTCGGATACGCTGGAAATACACATATATGGATATAAACATATAGACGGCATGCTATGGCCCTGGGTTATGAATCTGCCGGTGAAGAATAATGTGCGTGCACCATACCTCACAATGACTCCTTAGGCCCCTTTCATGCAGTCTAGACCAGATGCTCTGGATCCTTCCTGCATGCTCAGCGTGACGGCTGTTGTCCCCGCAATTACACTGGTGCTTCTGCATCTGACCATCATACGCTAAACCTAGATGCACACACATGCAAGCACATCACTTGACCATATCGCCCCTCTTAAGGAATGTTGTAATACCATCGTCATATTTTGTAATCAAATTACATTCTCAGGTAGTTGGTTGCGTTCTTTATTGTTGCTGATCAATTGTCACTCACCTGTGGTAAAGCGCAGCTGGGTGTCTGTAGCAGGGTTGGATAATGACATGGAAGGTATGGTGGTGGGTTGATGTGAAGCAGGAGGCAGGGAGGTGGAGGCTGGGGAGGACCGGGACCGACTGACAGGCTGGTGAGGCCAAATTAAGGATGGCACACCCATGGGATCTATCTGCAGACTTGGTCTAAGGCTCACCTGCCTCTGCTAGAACAGTGGGTGAAAAAACCAGAAGACAATAGACAAAGAAATGTAAGGATTTACCAGCAGCCACACATAGTAAAGACTCCCTGCAGGAAACCTGTCACATACACAATATGCTATGCAAATAAAAGACTTATTATTTTGTGCGCTTATTTCAGCTTGTCTAAAACAGACTGTTGATGAATAAAAGTGAGCTTTTCCAAGAATACTGAAGTGATACTGTAAATCAAAGACTTCTGCTTGTATTATTAGGGCAACAGTGCCTCCTAATGGCAAAAACATGCTCCATTCGAAAGAATTCATTTATGTTACAGATGTAAGATAATGGCAATCATAATACTGTCTGCTAATCTGCTAACTAATACTAAGTCATTAGTAGACCAGAAAGGGGCACCCATGATAAGTTATGTTACTGATTAAGGTCATTGGAAGAGATTCAGTGTCAGCTGACTTTTCTCTGCGTTAGTAGGCAATAAAAAATAAGAATCATTTCTTTGTGTGCACATGTAAGAGTGACTTTTTAAAAAAAATATCACCTGATTGAAAGAATAGGAGGGCTCAATCAAGCTCTCCCGGGAGGAGGTAGTAGACTCTGTGTCGTAAACAGAGTCTGTGCTGGCGTTGCTCTGTCTCCGCCGATAGTCATCCTCACAAACCGAGCCGGGCTCTGAGCCGCACACAGAACCTGTCCCCGAACCTGATCCCGATCCAGTCTCCTCTAGGTCCATATCCTCCGATGGGATCTGTGTCAGAGGAAGCCTATCATCTTTTTTCCCAGTTCACATAAGCTAGAACTTTTGCAGTTTTCAATTCTTTAAAAAAGACTCTCTTTAAGGCATATTTCAGTAAGACCATGATCATAAAAAAAGAAATCCAAGCAGTTGCACACAGTGGTCACTAGTCAGTCTGTCAGTACTAGATTATACTTCTTAATAAATGAGCCTCCTCTTACCTTGCTCAGGTGTGAATTCTGCTTGAATCTCTCCACCCCGCTTCTGTGGTACTGCTGGTTCAGCGAGTGCTGGATGTGCGGGTGATTGCTGGTTTGCAGAGGTAACTGTGAGTGGCTGTACGGTGGCGGCTCTGAACGTGTTCGCTCCAAAGGTTTGTGACCTTCTCTTCTGGGCAGAGAAGACAGGTGAGGGTGCTGCAGAGTGATGTTGGTCAAACCACGAACTGCAGAGAAGAGAAGAAAATTAACATAATAGCAGAGGTAAATATAATGAAAAAGTGGTGAAAAGTAAGAAGGCAGAGAAAAAAATCCAATCTAAATCGATTCTTGTTATTGGACTCATCTGTAGAAGGATGAAATATTCCACAGCTATATTTCATGTTAAAAACACCTAAAAAAAATATTGAGAGCCATGCATCGCTGGCATGTGGAGCAGCACTTACAGTAGAAGGCGCCCTTGTGCCATTTTGAAAAATTATGCAACAGAAACACAGCACAACTCAGACAAGGTATTGATCTCCTCTCGGTAGAGTCTCAGAGACCTCTCACAAACACCTTTTTAAATGCAGTCATTTGAACTTGTTTTAGCATCAGTAGAACGAGTATTACTGGACAGCTTTGTCCAGTTCGGATATCTCATGAAGCCTTGCTACCGAGTCAGGATAGACCTGATGCAAGTCAGCGTCCATTCATAACTAAAATTACGTGTGCTCAGAATAGCAGATATTTATTTATATTCTTTTACTCAGATTTTTAATACTGTGCGTCCACACTACCCTGTTTTATATATCTCATTCTTTGAGCCTGACTTCCTCTTCCGTTCTCAGTCATGAATGAATGGATTCGGCGCCTTACTTCAGCTTTAGCATATGAAATAAAAAACACTGGGTTGAGACAATAGCAAAGAAGAAGCACAATTTCTCACAGGGTGAAACTGAGACACACTACAGGAATGGACAATAAAGAAATGCTTATTTATTGGGCTCAGTTCAGAAATTATGGATAAAAGAAAAACTATGGAAAGAGGCAATCAAATCTCTGTGGTTAGAGCAAAAGATCCTGTCAGATGTCAAAGTAAATTAATTAATAAATAGTTTGATTGTAAACAATGTGCAAAAACACGAATTAGCTCATAGAAGGGATGCAGACAGTTATGTAGTTCTTTATAGAGTCCTCACTTTCTAGTTTTAATAACACAGCAATAATCATATGAAAACCCATTGAATCTAGTGCACAGTAATTTATTTAGAATGGAATTTGCCAAAAAAAAAAAACATTAACAAGACTTAATGTGGTTGTTTTGTTAAATTCCACTCATCTCATTTTCAGGTTCATCCTATTCAGGCTTAATTGGACTGTTGCACTGTTGTTTTATTGCATCTTGAATCCATATGTACATGCATCTACTTACGTTATATAAATAACAGAAACATATAGTCTGTGAACAACCAACCCATTTACTTGCCACTGAGTTAGCATTGCAAAGGAAGTGTGTTCAATGTTCACATATAACAGGAATATAACTCACAAGAGACAAGCTGGGGGTGCAGAAACCTGGTATGTGGATCTACTATGAACACAGGCTGTAGCCGCTGAGAAAGAGCTGGACTGCTTTCTTCCAGAGGCAGGTAAACCTGATGGAGACCAGATACTGCCAATGGCCTTGCTCCTCTTAAGTCAGCCTGGGGAAAGACAAGAGAACGAAAGACGAGAGGAGATGATGGGAATTTCTGAAGCAATCAAGTAATTAATGATCCCTCTTATGGTAGTCTAAAAATGAGAAAAACTGAGTATGAATAGATAGTTTAAGGGCCTGACACCCTAGTACATAGATGGACTGTTCAACAACTGTGTTATCGTAGTCAAAAAGGTGTCAATTACCAAGAGAGACTCACAAAATATAAAAGCCACACACAGTTTAAAAAGGAAGTGAAACCACAAGTTTCTATAAGTGTTCATGTGTGCAGGCACTATTTCAGAAATGATATCGCACTTGAATACAAAGAGATCAACAGCGTGAATGTTTATCTATGCAAGTTGCGTCTATTAAAGTGGTGCTAGTTTCAGGAACAGGAGCAGCACAACCTCAATATTTTATGCATTGATTCTGGAGGAAATCCTAGCATTGCTCACCTGTGCAGGAAGGCCCGCAGTGATGTTGGGGATTGCAGGGGGATTGGAAGGCACGGTGAATCGAGCTAAATTACCATCCTTCAGCAACAACCTCTGTGACTGAATGAAGAAGGGTTTTTGTTACAGTTTAAAAATATTATTAATTTCTAAATATATCTATACATCTAAACCTGAACCAGTTTGTAGTAAAAGTGTTATATATTTGTCAGTAAAAACTAATACACAGCACTATCAAAACTAACAAGCCAAGGATAAATATGCTCAGCATAGCGAACAGAAAACAGCCTAAATTTATTTGGATAATTGGCTATTGAGCTATGATGGGGGACCTTAAAGATCAGAATAGAGCATTTCAGTACTTCAAGTTTATATTTTTCTACTTCTCAGAAAAGAGAGCAGTGGGTTTTCTCGGATCTACTGTTTAAATTAATCCATAATGAATAGTTTAAAAGAACCTTGTGTATGGTTAAATTGTTCACTGAGGTGTTAATTGTGCATTCATTATATGCTAAAGAGGATAAGAAAACCTGCTAAATGTACATATATATAAAAAAGGGCTTACCTCAAGAGGCAGTGGTAGGGACCCATTATCTGAATGAAGGCTGTCGTTTGGAGAGCTGCACCCTGATGCTGGATTGCTGCTGCCACTCTGGGAAGAGTCTGCACGATACAAAGAAACCTATGAGGTCCACCAGTATCAGTTGCAAATGCCAGAATGGAAAATTTATCAACTGTGCTGAAATTTGATGGTGTGCTCTTCTGGAGAGTTAGAAGGGTGAGATCAAAGAAATTTTAAGAAGAAACAGCTAACAGAGCAGAAGAATAAAACTGCGAGAGAGATCCTAGTGAATATCAATAGTGTACCTAGAGTTTCGGTCCTGTGCTTGACTGCAGGAGGGGCACTGATCTTACGCTGCAGCGGGTTTGGCCTTGTGGTGATGAGTTTCTTTAACTTCCACTTAAGCGTGGGCTCAGACACTGCACACAAACACACACAGACACACATGTGAAGAAATGGGCACATGCAAACACACAAGAGCACAAAAAAAATTTCCCTAGGCTCTCATCAAGGGTAAAGCAGCTATTTGTAATTCTCAAACTCACATTACTATATCATTGCTTTATACATTGGCTACACCAGCAGGAAAGCACCTACTCAACAACGCATACGTTACAGTGACGTGTTCAATTTCTGCACCATAACCCCGCAAAACAAATACCTTAACCCTGGACAAGAGAATCAAAATGTCCATTGTATACATTGGTCAGTCTCCAATAAACCTGAAAAAAGTAATTAATCAGTGGCTGACTCAAAGGGGATAAAAGGAAAATTTGTGTTGTCACAGAGCCAACAAAAGCACTGGAGGGTGTGTGTGTGTGTGCGCGCTGATGGTTCTAGGGTAACGCAAATAAATAATGGTACGTGTACTCAGAGAAATGTAGAGGAAGGCGTG
This sequence comes from Hemichromis elongatus, assembly GCA_015108515.1. NCBI lineage: Eukaryota > Metazoa > Chordata > Actinopteri > Cichliformes > Cichlidae > Hemichromis > Hemichromis elongatus. The sequence continues at coordinate 13,922 of VUQR01004979.1, forward strand.
ACCACTCTCGCTCTCATTCACACAGCGATAGAGAACTGCTCTGGACTCTCACGCAGTTCATTTTACACATACCTTACCAAGTTATATAACTGCTCAGGTCTTTGTGTTTCACTGTATCTATTGTTTGGTTTTTTTTGGTTTGTTTTCTTATTGCTGTTCAACCTCAGCTCTGCAGGGCTGATGTAAAAATGAGTTTCCATCATCTGAATGCAAAGGACACACCCTGGCCTGGACAGGTCAGTGACAATGAAGACAGGTTGTTTAAACATTACGTGTTAGCAATGCAGGTGGTTTCAGTCTAGCGGACTTAAAATTTAAAATCACATGACCTCTACAGAGTTAATATCAGGGTGGGAACCACAATCTCGGACACAGCTACAGCCGCAGGGGTCTCACCTGTTCTTCTCAACGCACGCTGGTCACAGGGTGTAGGCTGAGGCTTTGGGGATATATCAGGAACACGGTGCCTTGTGACCAAAACAAAACAACAGACTGTGTCAATTTTAAGTAACCACAATAAAGTTTTTGCTGAGTGTGTGCTGTGTTTGCATTTACTGCACTCTATATTCTACTCTGAAAAATCATTGATGTCTCTCACCCGAATCCTGGGGCAGGACTGCTGTGGTTGGGAGTCACTCTATCATGAGTTGGCTGGCTCTTCATAATTATGTGTTCCCGAAGTTTCTGCTTTACCAGGGGACTGGCTATAGCACCTGTCAGGAAAAAAGAGCGTAGATAATAATGAGAAATAATAGTGTTTTAGTTTTTAAATAGTCTAATTACAACCTATTTTCTATTACAACTTCCCGTAAAGCAGTCAAGAAACTTCAGAAGTAAGAACCAAGATCCTCTTTGCACTCTTCATTTCCTCTACATTGTAAAAATAAAAACGCTTTCCTAAAACAAGCTTGTTTGTTTGACTTTGGTTTGATATGAGTGCAAATTTCCCTGGAATCTGAGAATACCTCACAGTACTGCTGGAAATCCCCCTCTTTTTCAGTAAAACATACAGTGTGCTATGACTCAGATGAAGAGCACGTAAACCACCTTATGGTCTCTTAAAGAATTGATGAAAACACATGACAGTGTGGAGAAAACGGAAAACACGGGACTCACTCTGCTCATTTTTATTCTTTTGAAACAGCTGATGTAGCTCTTCTCTTTTCTCCTCACTCATCTCTCTTTGCCTTTGTTCGATGTTATACTGACAGAGAAAACACAAAGAAATGTTGCATTTTTTAAATTTACACAAGCAAATGACAAAAGCTGCAACTATCAGTCTCTGACAAGAACAAAAATGCGCACATCTAAAAAAAGGTAGCTTACAAAAATAGAAAAAAAAGAACTGGATACTGAAGCGCTGCATCAGTCAGTTGATCTGACAAGTGACAAGTGTCAATAACAAATTAAATGCCGAGAAGATGGTCTGTTGATAGTAACATAAATCTGCTTCTTACTCATTTCTGTGGAGTCCTGCACAGTACCTGGTTAAAGGTCTGCGGTGAAAGCAGTTAGCTTGTTTCTGTGGCCGATGTGGCAGGCCGTTTTCTACCATATAGTCACATAAATAAATGCCAGATGTGGTAATTCTTGAACAGGGGGAAAATTTCACCAGGGTGTTTGATCTCTGTTTTCATGCACTGAATTTTGAGGAAACATAAGCTTTTAATGTAACGATTTAAACTGGCTGACTTAAACCAGCGCACTGATCAATCCATGCTATGTCCAATTCACGCTGAAGCTTCATTATGGCACCGTGCAGCTCAACTAGGTGAGAACTGACATCTGAGTTAGACCTCACCTGCACGTGCTGCTGGGAAAATTGGGCACAATGTTGAGCGGTGAGGGATCCCATGAAGAAAGGAGGGCGGGGGGCCAGCATGGCATCTGAGCCTGGATGTAACAACCTGCGGGTCACACTTAGGTCCATGGGTAAATTCCCATTAATGGGCAAAGAAACTTGCTCACTGATGATCACATCCACTAAAGATGGAGAGAGAGAGAGAGAGAGAGTAAGAGTGAGAGAGAGAGAGAGAGATTCATATTAGCTTGCTGACTTTGCAAATACTTTCTGTTATGGGGGTAGCAGATGAAAAATCACAAGGCTTCTCTTGAATATTTCTTCCTTCATCTACATCACTTGTTCTGAAGCTGCGTTTGCCTGTCATAGAGAGATCCCCACCAAATTCAAGTTTTCCAGCATCAAGCAAACTGCTCATTATCCAACACCAAAGCTTCTTCTTGCTGCTCCCTTAAGTACAAGGGGTTACAACAGCTACATTTGTGTCTCCTCCTGGTTTATATTAAGGACCATTCACGTGTTAGTCGAATGCACTTAGTACATTCAGAAAACATAAAAATAAAAGATTCTTGTATATCTTGGGATTGGAGATGCATAAATGAAGTGAAAGAAACAGGGTGGGAAGTTGTATTTTGTGCGGTTAAGGCTTTTGGATCAGGCACATGAATCTGTCATCACCCTTTCAGATTTTGCTAAAAGTGAAAGAAATAAAAGTCTAAATTTAGCACAAGTGAGACATCTGAATTGGGTCTCGGTGTCCTAATGAAAGACAGATGTCTTTTTAAAGGTGTGTGTGGTGGGGGGGGGCAAAAAGGTTTTAAATCATTTATGCACTCTTAAGGCCACTGAAAACATAACTATCGTGTCTAATTTATTTTCAACACAAATCATTTAACCATGGCATGCATAGCACGGTGTGGGCCTGATGGTATGACCTAGAAAAGATAAAACACACATGTAGACTAATTCAAGCTACAAGTGAGAAAGCACCAAGCTGAAGTTTGTCTCACATCTTGCGATTACAAACAAAAGCGTTCACAAAGCATGGCCACAGGTAACTTGATACTGTTCTCACATTTCAATACAAGTGACACATGAAACCAATGAACATGATGAGGAATGTTTCGGTACAGATACAAAAGCATAGCGAGATACAGTATGGAAGGAGACACCTTGCTCCCTCCAGGGTAAACGACAATGGGAGGGATGTAAGAATGAGGAAATTTACCAAACCCTTATCTCTAAATGAATGTAACCTAAAATATTACACAACATAACTCGCCATAAATCCTGTTTTTCCTTTTTTCTTTGCTCGTATATTGTGTTAAATTAGAGTAACTTGTGTGGAAAGCACCGTAGAGGGAGTAGCAAATTTCTCTCATGTCACAAAATCTGAGAGGATCTTCTTTCACTGCAGCTATTCAGTTGTTATAGGAGTTGTCAATTTAACAAACAGGATCACATGATAAAATCTACTACCCTGATAACACACCCTAAAAGATTCAGAAACACAGATTTCTCGGTCTTAACCTCCACTGTGTATTAAAATTAGACTATTAGAATCAGTTAATAGACTTGTGCAACAAAACCACCCTAAAACAAAACTACAGGCTACAGTCCTACTCAACTGCCCTCCATTCTCAGCCACAGCCCTACATATGCAGACAGCCCAGACAATGTGGTTTGGCCGTCATTCCTCACAGCAATCCTGACTCAGAATAAAATAATCATGTGTGTGAGAAGTATTTTGAGTTGACAGAATTCCTCTGAATAAAGAAACACTCCCACACTCTCATGACTGCACGCTATTTGGCTCATTAACACATAAAGGAAAAAAAAACAAATACATGCTGGGAATTAATATTCAATAAGTTTAATATAGTACTGTGCAAATGGTTTCAGTTTTGTTACCCTGCTTGATAGCTGAACACTGAGCTCACAATAACACTTTCTGTTCACTGGGACAGCCTTGGGTTTCATATTTGCTGTATTGTAACGCAGAAAACAACACAAACACAGATGAGCTTTTGTGTCACAGCTAAAAACCACGACAGTAGTAAGGGGAAAGATGGGACAAAAAGGTCTCTAGGAAAAAAGAATGACGCGTGCAGTTTTACAGGCTCCTTCTCCGTGCCGTACTGGAATCCTACCCTGCAAGGTAACTCGAGGAATCTGTGACACATCAGACAAAACTTAATCTCAGACACTCAGAAATATCTGGGCCTCCCTTCACTGTCATCTGGTTCATACCTTTGCGACAGAACATTATGCAACACTGTTAAAATTCAAGGGGCTTATTTTCTTAAGCTTCTACTGTAATAATAAAGCAAAAGGTGCAACAGGAAGTACCAGTAGCTGCAGCACAGTATGTATTACAAGAAGAATGTCAGTGTGTTTTCAAAGGAAATCAGACAATCACTGGGGGAGCGGGCCGGTGGTGGTGTTAGTGGTGGAGACTCAGACAAACTTGCACACACGTACACACACCCACGCGCACACACACACGATCATCAAACGAGTGAGCTCCCCTGAGAAAGAGGAAATGATCAGGAAGCCAATCTCTCTTCTAAACAGAAAACAAACACCTGTGGCACATTATTCATTTCGCAACAACTATGGCTTCAAGTTACTTTCAATGTCACCCTATACAACATTAACTTAAAGAAAACTTTAAAAAGCCATATTTCCCCCCCCAATTTTTTTTTTGTTGCACTGACACTGAAGCTGTTTTTTTAGGCAGCATTACAGCGTGACTCATTATCTGACTTGACAAAAAAAAAAACCCAGCCCAGTAACCGCAATGTACATTTAAAGAGTTAACTAAACAGTTAAGGTTTCTTATACGCTGACCCTGAAGGGTTGCAGCAGCTCGTAGCTGCTTTCTATCATATTACTGAGAGAGCCAATAAGAGGAGACTTACACAGCACACACTTGTTTCAGCATGACAAAAGCAAGAATTGTTCAACGGGTAAAGGTATTTTTAGCCATCGTCATTTGTCGCAGTGTGTTATTTCTCACCCTAAAACAATGCAAGAGCTGCATGATTACAAGACAAAAATCTGGAACACTTTATAATAAAGAGAAGTACATGCCGATAAGATCTGTGTGCGTGCTTGGCTGTCTCTCTTTTCAGCGTTGTGCTGCTAAAAATAGACAGGGGACAAACTTCTGGTTTCTGTAATAGCATATTCGTTTCACAACCACCATCCTCTTTCTGTGGGCCCTACTGCAGCAACATGCTGATGCACTGACACACACACACACACATGCGCACACACCTGCACACACGCATACACTTTACGGGGAGCACACGCTCAAACACACACAGGCACACACTCACAAAGAAACAGTGACTTCCTGTTTCTAAAGTTAGTCTTCACCATAACATCCTCTTGGTTCATTTAGGCAAGCAGAAGCTGCTATTTTGGTTGAATGGCTTCTTTGCAGCTCAAGAGAGCTACAGATATCGTTCTGTAGTATTTATATTCACGCTGTGGCTAAAATGTGCTTTGTTTATTGCTGGGTTTAGCCTGAACTCCACAGTGGTATTGGATGGAGTTAAGCCTGGATGTCACACATCATGTTAAGTGCTAGTTACTGTTACTATATACATAAACACTAGCAGCAGGCGTGAGGTTTATGCTTGGTTAGAAGAGCAACAAAGCAGAAAGAGCAGAAGTTCAGAGGAAAAATACATAGAAAGGAATAAAATAAACAAAAAAATTGTTATATGAATACAACGAAGCCTCAAATACGCCAACCTGTGCACTCACAGTAGAAAGAAAGACATCTTCTCCACTAAGCGGGACACCTTTAGCAGCCCCCAGTCCTGCCACCTATCCGTCCACCCTTTACTGCCTCCCTTCCCCTTCCTTACGTTCATAGGAATCCACAGCTGCTGCACACATTCTGTCCCTCCACTTCCGAGCAGCTGGAGTATCAATCTCCTTATGTGTTCATTGTGTGTGTGTGTGTGTGTGTGTGTCCATCCTATACACCCTAAGATATTAATAGCTTGCAGTTGTTTCTTTTGAGTGTACACAGCAGGTCTTTGTGTTTGCATAAGAAGAGTCTGCTTGTGTGACAGTTGAGGGTGCATACACGGCTAACAGTGCTTGTGTTGGTGTATTAAGTGTATTAATAGTGCCCATTTGTTTCTGCTAAAAGAACACTGTGGCTCTTTGAGCAGCTTTCAGTATATGTAGCCGTGCCAGTTTATTTTTAGTGTCACCTGTCATTTAACACTTGTGTTATTGTGTGTAATCAAGAAAGTGCATGCAATTGAGGACAGCGCTGGTTTCTCCACATATTAATAGCATCACACCACTTGTTTTTATGAGTGTGTAAGAGAGGCTGTGTGCGCTTTATATTTGTATTAATAGCACTCTCATCTGCCCACAAATGTTTCTGTATATCAGCGGCGTTCATGCGTCTAGATCTCAGATAGACCGAAAGATGATTTGACATATGAGGATATGTCTTGGGCAATATCAAAATTTTTCCCCTTAGATTTAGGCGAAATTAGCCGTGGTTGTTGTCACATGGCACATCAACCCACAAATCTCCGCAGTTAGTTCCATCTTTGATTTTATTGTGAACATTCGGAGTAGAGATGATGATTTCTATGTGGCACAATGTTGATACTTCTTTTTGGCGGCTGCAGTTTTTCTTCAGCTATCAATTTTAAACCCACCACATGTAGTTTGCCCACTTGAACTCTGTGATAACTGATAAAAGTTTTGCTAAGTTTATATAGGGGATACAAGTTTGGACAGCACAAATTTATAAAGTCCAGAATAATCATCCCTGCTGTCAGTAGCTTCAACTAAATTTAAATGATATCAGTCCAGTCCTGTTGATAGATTTAATGTGATTTCTGTGTAAATTTCCAAACATTATCGGCAGATTGAAAATATTGGTTCATTGTATGAACAGTTGGCAGGTTTTGCAAGACAAATGTCTAAATATCAAATAAGAAAATGTCTTAAAGAACAGAGATTCGTTCAGGTATATGTGAGTCTCACTTACTGTGATTTAAGTTGAAGATTTGCTATTTATGGTGAATTAAGTTTATTTGCAGTAAATAAATTTGTTATTGTGTGTATTTCTAGATGAGTTGATCAGTTGTTTGATTTTTGTACCTAAAAAAACTGTCATGTCAACTTTAAGATTTCCAAGAAGCATCAGCAATGACTTTAGATCACAAAGATGTGGGTATTCGGTCCTACTATGACAGAAAAATGTTGAAAAATGTAGGAAACTGGAACCATACAACTATACATTTAATAATCAAATCTAAGGGAAACATGTTGAAATTTCTGCAGTGAATTTTCTGTATGCCTTTGGCATAAGTTTCATTATGAGATGTATGTATTTATTTAAATATGCCCACAAAACTGTGGGCATATTTAAATAAACATCTGGAATCATGATGGGTTCAGTTAGTACTGCAGAAGGAGAGATGATTAGCCATTCGGCATCATGGGTGGCATTAATGCCATTGTTGCGTGACTGTCAAGCTGTGAAGCTCGACACGGATATTTTAAAAGGCCCATGCTCACTTTTTAAGCACCCCTAAGGCATGGCTACTGATTGAGAAACAGAACAGGCTTAACTCCTTTTACTGTGATTTGATTCGCTCTGTAAACCCTGGTAAAACCAGTATGAACCGCTCTTTAGAACACCACAACATAAATCATGCATACCTGCATTTAACTGTGAACAGGACAATAGCACATGCAAATATGTGAGCGCGTCTTTCTGTCATGGCCATCAGTACTGCTTTGGCGACTGTTCCTTCAACACTTCACCGTAACATAAGACTTCTCTTAGAGATGTGTTGCTGAAGTGGGGTGGGAAAAGGTGAGGGGTCTGCAGTTCACTACATATGGGAGGACATAACTCCCACAGTGTGATTCTCCAACTCGACTTCTCACAGACAAACAGACTGGCAATTGTTGAAATGGTTTTATTATTTCTGTTCCAAGGCTTCCAAGAGGTCATTGTTTTTTGGAAGAAGGGGTAAAAAAGAGTTAACTTTTGGCCAAGACTGCATTCATATGATTGGCATGAGTCCAAAATTTGCCTGAGGACACACACAGACAAATGTGTGCATGCACAATGTACCTCTAACTCTTAGGGCTAACAATGAAGCTCTGGAAGGTGTTGGTTATACATTCTACACAGGGACAGGCTACACACATATGTTTACATAACTTTGCCCTTAATCATGCAAATGAAGGCATGAACCACCGTTTGACCTGATGGGAGCACCGTATGACTTCCTTTATGTACTTCAAAAGAAAGCACTTCAGTGACTGATCATTTGAGCATGGCCTGATTCAGATCAATAGTCTGTGCACCCCATCTCCACCCACAGAAATTCATCTTACTCTGTAATCCAGATATTACCAGATGTTATGTGACGGAATGTGGCCTTTACACGCCCACACATGCAGAAATATAGGCAAACATCTTCTTTTTTTTTCCCTGTAAAAGCCAGCACCTGGCATTAGGCTGATTTGACTGAGAAAACAGGTTCTCATATTGACTTCCTACTCTTATTCACTCGTGTGTCTGTGGTATACTATGTATCGCTGCCTGTTATTGCACACTAATAAGAAGGCTGTGTACACTGAAGGGCTTCTTTGTTTCAAATACACCCTGCAGTTAGTAAGAATAAGGTTACTGTCTTCTGGTACAATCTAGCTTTTTGCTGCTGCTTAAGGTCTTTGATTGAACTTTGATTTCCCTATTACGCTACATTTTATGCCCGTTCTCTCTCACAAACACAAACACGAGTTCACATGATAAACAACAGAGTGATGGTCCTGTTACTGTTTTTTTTTTGAGGAGCAGAGTGTATCAGTAGTCAGCTGAGCTGATCTTAAATCAGGAACAGGAAATGTGATCTGGGGCTCTGGCCAGCCCAGAACACTGTCCCTATTGTCAGTGCTCACACAGGGAAAACACTCGGGACTTTTAAAGGTTATCTGTCCTGGGAAAAGGTTAATATTCTCCTCCATAACTACCCTACAGGACAAAGAGACACCCAAAATGGATACCGGATGATGACCCTATCACTAAATATGTCTTTGTTGTGCCTCTCACTATAAATATTTAAGTTTATCTGCAATCAAGACGGGTCACAGAAAGGTTCTCTATCAGTGTTTGCTCAACTGTTTTTAAATCACTGACAAAATATACTGGAAAGAAGTGATTAATGCTGGTGGTGGAAATCCCTAACTGGTCAGCTTAGTCATCAATGCAACATGCGAAGCGAAAATAAAACATTTACATGGTCAGTTTATGACCTCAGCTCAAAAAAATCAATACTTAAATCTTACATAAATTATTTGTTGGTTGACAATGAAAATACTGGCGCCTACTGTGATAATCTATCCAGTGTCTATGATTCAAAGAAAGAAACCAAACAGCTGGAAAACAACAGTTCCTTTGTTTTGTGTGACAGATCTCTATCGTGTTGCATCATCCCAAAATAGATAAACTAAAAAGGAATTCAAGTGAAAATTATCCACATCTACATTGATAATCAAACAAGGGATCTTTGGCTCTCCAAATCAGGCTTTTATTAACACTATTATTGTAATTACTGTATTGTATGTCCCACCGGTTTTGTGGAATCAAGTCTATCACGACTAGCCTCCATATACTCCCCTAAGAGATGAGCCAAACCACCTGGTTAATTGCTAGGAAAATGCTCTAAATAAATACAGTGATTTAGTATGATTAAACCACCATTTATTTCTATGACCCCCAATGCAAAGTGAAACTTAGGCTATGTGCTGCAAAACCAAACCAAACAACACTGACTGATATCAGCCCCCATCACAGTAAACCTTCTTAGACCAAAGTGTCACTGTCAGTTCATGCTTGCTGTGTGAGAAAAAGCTAAAGTTAAGTTGACTTCGAAAGGCCTTGGTCTACCATAGGTAGACAGTAACAGAATTTCTACATCAGCATTGTAAGTGTGAATCATCTTTTCTTTTTGTTCTCTCTGCCGTGGAAGGCCTAGTCATAGTGACAAACCCATGTGCTGCCACAGCGTGTGGGCCAATGGGAATAGTTTAGGTAAGTTGATAAGCTAACGGCAAGGCCTGGTAAAAGACAATATGATCAAAGTCTTTATTCAGGGATACACTTTTGTAAACACAAAGGGACATAGACACGAGCAGACAAATCTAAAAGGCATCAGAAAGGGGCCGTGGGGTGTAGATGGTGTCGATTCCTCTGGCACGGCACACATTAAACTAATGTAACTGTATCTCTGCAACAGCACTAAAGGCTATGACCTCATCCCGTGGTGAGAGAGAGGAGCGAACCTGGACACATGAGACCATTACACCAGCATGGTTGCTGTGGGTGTGTATATGTGGGTGTGCTTTCATTTTCCCTGGACTGAAGGAGCTTGGGTGGGATTGAACAATTTTCTTATTCCAAGACTTCCCTCATAATAAAAGCACATCGGCCCACAGCCCATCACACAACCAAACATTTGTTTCCTAGGAGTGAATGAGCAGATATAGATCCAACAGGAAATTGTACACTACCACTCACAATGAGGCCTTAACGCCATAATTGCACACTTATTTGCCCCATTTAAAGCACTAAAATAGTCATGTTGTCTGTCAGATTCGATTACCGGGCCACCTTTTGTTACACATTCAGTTCTTTGTTAAATATTTCCATAGCAGGGTCATGACCTGGAGACATGGAAACTCACTTTATTAATTTAAACATTTCTACACCAGCGTTTTGTTTTTGTTTTTTTTGTTATTATTATTTTTTTATATAAGTTTATAACCATCACGGTCATGTTAGGATTTACACCTGCAGATTTAGGACTGAAGTCAAAGATGGCACTGATACGGCAGTGCTTTTTGTTTTAGCTTTTTGTTTTTTTGTTTTTCTTAACAGAGGAGCCCAAATTGAATTCACAGTTTCACAATAAAACAGTGTGGACACAATAAGTATTTCGGCAGACGTGTGCTAGAAAGTAATAAAGTGACAGTGGAACCATTTTTAAGGTTTTTTTTTTTAAGTAATTGGAACATTTACCACGTTTTCTAGCTATTTTTGCAGAGCACTTTAAGAAAGTAAACACCGCCTACCTTTTGGAGGTGAAGTTCAAAAGCGACGTATTTGAAACTTTCAAAGGCACCGGTGGGAGTAAAGATCCCGTTACGAGGCAGCTACATCAAGTCAGGCGAATGTAAGCACAGTCCAACAGCCTATCCTCGTCATCTTCGACGGGTTTTATTGTGACAGTTATTTGACTGCGCGAGGTAAAAATATCAAAAGCGATGGTTCCAGCCGTGAGCGCGCGCCGCTGTCTGAGCCGTACGTGCGTACGTACAGTAAAACATCACCTCCGCGCTCCGAAATGTCTCGGTAATCAACTTATGTAAGAGAAAGCGAGTGTGCACGCATTGCTTTCTATTTATCTGTCTCCTCCTCACCCAGTTCGCCTGTCGGTTTTGAAACTGCTGATAAAACCAGCTGGAAGTCTCACTTTCATCCGCGTGTGTGCTGCTGGTGTGCGGGCTCCATCTGCTGAACTCCGCGGGGTAAGGGAGATGCGGATGTGTGTGTGTTTGTGTGTGTGTGTCGGCTTCTGCTTTACATCTGGCATAAACGTGAAAAACGTACCAATATATCCACAGACCGTTTCAAAACAGATTTATAATCAGTTTTAATCACTTTGTTTTTCCTGTACTTTCTATATTGCAAACTGCAGTGCTACAAGTAAGAAACACTCCTTGTGCACGTTGCTAGTAATGGGTTGCATCCTGTTTTACCTTCAGGGCTGCCTTAATTCTTAGTGGTACACGTACACATTCAGCAAGGCTTTGGAAACTTTCCTTGGTCCCTATTGACGTCACAGCGTTAGACAGTTGCTGCAGATTTGTGAGCTGCTCAACTGTGATGCAATCTCCATATCCCAAAGGAGCGCTGTTGGATTGAGATCTACTGAGTGTGAAGGCCAGTGAACTCATTGCCATGTCCAAGAAACCAGTTTGAGATGATTTGTGACATGGGCCAGGAAGCAGCCATCAGAAGACAGCTACACTGCAGTCATAAAGGGTTTGACCTGGTCAGCAGCAATACTCTAATAAGCTGTGGCGTTTAAATGATGATCTGTTGCCAAGATAATATCCTCTACAACATTACACCACCAACAGCAGCCTGAACTGTTAATACAAGGCATGATGGATCCATACCTTCATGCTGTTTACACCAAATTCTGATCCTACCATCAGATTAACACAGCAGAAATCAAGTCACGATATTTTGAAAATTTTCTATTTTTGTCCACTTTTAGTGATCCCGTTTGAAGTGTAAACACAGTCAGGCGTGGCACCCTGTGTGGGCTTCTGCTTCTGGTTATTTCAGTTACAGTTTGGACCTTTTCCTTTGACTTCTGACCTCATCAATGTATTTTCAGTCTAAGAGCTGCTGCTGTTTATAGTTTTTGTTTTTTGTTTTTTTTGGTGATCAATCCCTGTAAACCCTAGAGACGGTGTGTGATCAGCACAGAAAAGTCCGTCTGGCACCAGGAACCACACCGCGTTCAAATGGCTGATTAGATATTTGTGTTGAAGATCATTTAAACATGTGTACATGATAAAGCGGTCAATGGGTTTATCTACTGAGTGAAAGCTAGTTAAGCCAAAGTAGAAGATCTTGTTCTTAGACTGTGTGCAAATGGTAGAGTTGGTCTCTGTTCTATTGCAGGCTAAGGAGACTTCACCACATTCACTGAATTAAATCAGCTGCTCAATAAATCTGAAGCAATAAACAGACAATCAAGTGAAGAAAACATTTTCTAAATGTCAGAGTGAACTATGTTTTTCACAGCGCACCCCCCCACCCCCAAAAAATTCATATCTTGTTTTTTTTTTTTTAGCGTCACAAATATTTTATGTTATGTACACTGACTGGTAAACCCAAAAGTGATAACATGTTATGGCAGGTAAAGCAAAGGTATTACTTACATGTTCGTGTGCCCTTGCAAGCCACGAGAGTCTGACAGTGTGAACGCTGCAGTGACTGATTGTCATAATGACACCTGTGCTTTTCTTACCGTGACATGTCATCAGTCAAAAAGACTTGTAGCTACAGTCATCAGGCTAAAAATGGAAAAAAAAAATTACACACATACATCGTTACTAAGTTCCACTTCCAAAAATAGAAGAATGCAGTTATTGCAGTAGGTAACAGTTGACTGAAGTACATAGGATGAGTCACTACTGGTGACATAACAAAAGCCACGCTACACATCCCCACAGCAACAGCATAATCGTAACCATCGTAACATTATTTAACACGATCCCTAATGACTTTCACAATACATCTATAAAGATATAAATGATGCAAACAAAGAGATATAACGTTATTGTTTATGTTAATGATCATATTGCACAAATAGACATACACATATCTATTTGGGCAATTTGAACGTGCCAGCGTATAGCAAATACATCGTGGAGATCTAGAGGAGTTTTATGTGATCTCACATATAAATCTGGCCATAGAAGTGACCTGGAAGCCATAGAAGTCTGTTTACCTATTCTGCTAACTTTACTTTTTAATTTGTCGCCTGACCACCTTGTGAACCTCACTGGACAGTAGATATATCACATAGTCCGTGATAACATCGGTGTAGTATAAAAGTAATAGATTGTGATATTATTGCTATAGCAACACCATGCTTTGCGTTCCACGGTCCTCACAACAATAAGACAAGCCCAGGTATCTCTGACAGCAAGAGCCAAGCCTCCGATGATGATTTAGTACCTTAAAAGGGAGCTACTTGAACAATGCACAGCACTCTGAAAAATATGCAAGAAAATTACTCCTGCTAAAGGTGGAATCAGCAAACTTGTTTCAACACTTAAACAAAAAACACACATTCGGGAACAACCAAGCTGTGAAGCTGTGCAAAAGTCAGTACCATATGTCACCCCTCAGATGTTTTTATTTTGTTTCCAAGGAGCCCGAATCCCATTTAATTTTTTAAAGTGAGTCTTGAGCAATAGCTCTCCAGGCTTTCTGAAGATCTTTCAGAGTTTTTTTTTTTTTTTGACATTGGCTGATTTTCCCCCTCATTTTCAATCCAGTCCTGTTCATTTTCAGGTGAATGTTTTTTTTTCTTAAGCCACTTGACACTAACCCATTCAAGCATAAAAAGGCACCTTTCACAAGGGATGAACCAGTGTTGTTTCTACGCATTACAGACAACTTATCAAAGAACTGGTGTTAAATTGTGCCTTTAGGCACTTTGTTACTAGCAGCCTGTTGGAAAAATACATAATCTGTACCCATTTCTTTAGTTGAATTGATGAAAAATGCCAAAGATAACAGTTTGACAAGCATAAAATAATATTTTTTGCACCAACAAAGTGATTTCCAAAGACCTATTAGCTGAGAACTCATCTCAGCATGTTGTGGAGTGTGCCTTAAAAGATTGCATAAACTGGACAAGTGAAGGACAAACAAAAAGAGTAAAACAAAAATCCAGCAAAGACCTGAGAGATGCATCTTGACCTTCATTTGATTCACTTGGTGTTCACTGAAGTCTCACCAGAAATGACCTCAAGGAACGGTAGCTGTCAAGAAGCCATTCTTAAGGAAGAGAAATAAGGAGTGAAGGCTGAGGTATGCAAAATTACAAGACAGCAGGGCAGTAAATCAGTGGCAACAGGTCTAACGAAACAAAAGGCACCAATCATCCAAGTAAGAGCTTTGAATGTCCTTGAAGGAGCCTGAAGAACTATTCCTGAAGAGTACTTAAAGAAATTATAAGAAGTCCTGTGTAAGAGAGCGGAGACCGTGTGGAAGAATAAAGGTGGCCAATTTGAAATACTGACTTTCAAGCTAGTTAGAATTGTACAAACTCTGTTTTTGCCCTTTTTGCTGTATTTTCATGCATGATTGCTCATGTTTCAATGAATCACTGCACCTAGCTCCAATGTTCCTCTCAGAATATAAAGAAAGAGGGGTGACTCAAGACTTTTGCATAGTACTGTACTAGCAGTGGGTGATGTGTGACCCAAAAGTACACAAATGACTCAACTGAGCATCGCTAGCTGCACTCCATAGTTGCACTCCATGACAGGAAGAGCAAATGGTGGATGGAAATTTCTGCCGTGGTTAAGCAGCTGATTAAAAAAGCTCGACCCGGGACATAACATCCCAGGTAGAAAATATTCTTTAGTTTTGTCATGTGACAGTATTGCATAGGCGCCTGAAGAGTTATAAAGTTAAGTATCTTTAGTTTTTAAACTAATAAGTCATGTTGTACTTTTCCTTAACATTTCTAGGGAAATTCTCGGTAGATTCCCACTTTGCTATGGTATTTTATTGCTAAAATACTTTCTCACACGTTCTTTTCCATCTTTGTCATCCAGATTAAGTCAGCATAACTGAAAAACCTAACATAAACTAATCACAGAGAGAACAACTGGTAACTGTAAGTGAACTAGGTCACTCTTTTTTTTTTTTATTTCATGTGACTCAAACTGGTCCTATGATGGAGTCAGTAGATTTGCGGTTGTTAAATTATGTACCTAAAGGGAAAATGCGGTCTGAGAATAATAATAATAATAATAAAAAAAAAAACCTCCTATCAACAACACTTTGTGCTTTTCCTTGTATTCTTGGCAGGTTTTACCATCCCACAGTCATGGGGCTGACTGTGGCCTGAATCATTTGAGATACGTTCGAGCAAATTGAATTTGAGTAGAGTTTGAACAGCACATGCTTCAGACAGAGCTTCTCCTATTTACAGATATGGAGGTCAATTGGAAACGGTTGCTACTAAAATTACATTTGCCAAAAAAATTAGCTTATTTTGGATTTATTAAATAATTCCAAGAGCTGTTATTAAAACATAATTATTCATATTAAGGAGGGCAAAAATGGACTTCTTTCAGCTGGCAATGGTCACTGTCAGCTGGAATTTGTGGCCTAATAAGGTTGGCAATAATGTTTTATTTTTGTTTAATATTTATCCTAACACATTGTCTTCAGATGTCAATAGAACTCTCCCTTATTACCTTTCACCCTTGCAGCATCACTTCATTGCCTTTGCAGTCAATGAGCACTCTGGTTCTGGTAGCAATGAGTATTTAGATTTCGCCATGCAAATCTTTTAGATTCTGGACAGTGGCGCCTGATTAGACCCTCCAGTAAAAATGTCCTCATCTTGGCATAAAATGACAATGTCAGCGAGGTATCGGGGATTAATTTCCCCCCAAAATTCCCAAAAGGATATTAAAACGGAAAACACTGGTAGGGAGCGATAGAGTGAAATGGCACACGGGTTAGATGGGAAGGACTTCAAGGTGGAGGTTTGAGGCCAGTGGGGCTCGCTCCTCATTCAGTCACAGGAAGCCGGTAGGAATGAGAGGAATGCAGTCAGGCAATATGGTGATGGAGGGAGCAGCAGTTGCAGGGCAGATTGCCAGAAAGTACGGAAAAAGGAAAAGATAGGAAGAGTGAAAATTGATTAGAGAGTGAAAAAAAATGGCGGTTCCCGTTTACCAAAAAACACGCCCAGTGGCAGTTTGTTGTTGCTCACGTGGAAGTGTAATTTCTTTCTCTGATATTGACCACTGGATGTGGATAATGTGCATGATATTGGAGGGGTTAGGCACGGAAATACCTCAGTACATTATTAGGATTGGGGCTGGAATGTGTAGAGTTATCAGTCGGACAGATTTTCTGAAAATGGATGAAAGCGGAGGATCCATAAACAACAATCACTTGTTGTTTTTTTGTCATCCTACCTTAGAGACACATCTGTGCAGAGAGAAACATGCTTCGACATGAAGGTAAACATACATGCAGATGGAGCTATCTACAGTCTGTTTTACTCTTCCAGTGTTCTCTTTCATTCTGATATGTTTATTTTGAAAAGTTCACTCCTTTTTTTCTCACTACTGTGCCAGTTATTCCTGTTTTCCCACAAAAAGACTTTAGCAGACGCAGTAAACTGACAGAAAACGCGCATGCGGGGAGGGTAAACAGGACACACTTAAACTGCAAAGGATGGAATATTTGCTGTGTGCTACCTGAAAGAAGGCGCTCACTTCTAACCTCTGCAGTTTTTAGGCTCATTGTTTTGGTTTTACACCACTTTCTTCCTTAAGTTAACGCTAACTCTCATTAGCCTCTTTTTTACTTGCAGCTGTATTTTATCATAAAAGCTAACATGATCAACTGTCAAGTACAAACACAGGAGCATCAAAAAGATAAAGGTTGGCCAATGAAGATGCTTTGACACTTTAAAGGGACCTTAAAGCAGCGGTGTCAAACATAAGGCCAAGGGGCCAGAATCGACCTGGCAAAGAAAAAAGTCTGGCCCACTGAAGAATGGGAATTCTTGGACTTTTCACTATATTGTCAGAAGTTTTACAACTTATCTGCTGATGTGAAGACCTCCCCTGTGACCATTCATACTACACCAAAGTAGTTGAGTAGTAGATAAACATTTAAATGACAGAAAACCTTATATTATATTTTTTCACAATTAAAAGTTCTGTAATTACAAAACTTTTTTAAAAATAATTAGTCTTGCGAAATGAGCTACCAGAACTATTTTAAGTTAATTTTGAACATTCATGTCTCACAATTTAAGCTTATTTATCTTGTATTAAGAAATCTGACAGACTACATGTTTAGTTCAACTTCTTTACACTGACACAAAGAGTTTTACCGGTCTGGCCCACTTAAAATGATGATATATCTGTGTTGTGTTTATAGCTTGCTTTGTTTCCTCAAAGTGGCAAAAAACAAGAATTTAACATAATTAATGGTGCGTCAGGCTGTTAATGTGGTTCAAGAGAGAAGATAAATGAATACCAATAAAAGAAAAAGACAAAAATCGCATGTTCGATGTAAAATTGTGGTTTTTAAACGCACACTTCAACTTGTGTAATAAAACCGTAGCATGTGTTCAGGTGGGCCCCGCTTAGCTCGAGCTAGCAGCTGTGTGGTAACTTTGAACCAAGGGAGGTTGCTGGAGGCCGCACGCAGCGGCGGGTGCAGCCTCTAAAGCTTTTCCATTCCCAACAGCAAACAGCAAAGCGTAGGAAAGCCACAGAGGGGAGCGAAGGCGCTCATCGCTCGCCTGGTTTCTTGGGAAACTGTCTGTGAAACTGGAAAGTGTCGCTTTGTGACGCCTTCACAGTCCTCTGTGAACGTGTGTGAAAAACATTTCAAAGTTTAGAGCAGTGTATAAACCTCTGACAGTGTGTTCAGTGTGGCTTTTAAATGCATTTTGCATATCAGACTGCATAAACCCGCGAGGTGGTGATTTCACTGAAGCTTCTGTAAACTTTGCTCTTCTTGAAAGAAAAATTTTAAGATGTGAAAATGCGTTCGCAGTGACCAAAGTGCATTTCTGTTGCCGCAATAAAAACTTAAACAGAGAGGAAGGAAAAACCCTTATAATACATAATCTTTCCTGCTATGCTGGCTCTGGTTGTACTTTTTGAAACTCTCTAATGTAACTACTTCCTCCAGTTCAGCTCAACTGCTGCCACAGATCAGGTTCTTGCAGTAAAAGTACACTTCCACAAGATGGTGGTATTCATATTAATGACTGGGTCATCTTTTTTATTAATCAAAACAAACAACAGCCTGAGAAGATGGAACTGAGCTTGCAAAAGGACACTCACTAGAGGCTCTCAACACGTCCTTCCTCACTGCTTTATAGTGCTCACTTGACTCCAGTTTGGAGCCTCTCCTGTCATGAAGAACCCTCTTTTTATGCCAGAGCCGGCCTGATGAAAGCCGCTCTGATTTGGATCGCTGCACTTCTGGCCTGCCGTGACGCCAAGTTATGGTACTCTCAATCAGCAGCTTGGAAAATGTAATGGGCTGGTGCAAATCCGCAGGTTATTTTGGTGCTCGAAAACAAAAGACGTGTTTAAGGTTTGATAAAAAAAACAAAAATTATTGGTGGAGATTTCCAAAAATCAATAATGACCTCAGGTGAAACCTTTAGAGAAAGCCACAGCAGACCACAAAACTAGTGTCGTAAATGTTAAAATGAAACATTCTTAGCAGTCCTTTCTTTGGCCACAAAGTCTGAAACCGAGAGGGAGAGTGACGTCCCGGGAGGCCACTTTTAGGAGACCGTGGCCTCTTAACCTCTTGCCCCCCCCCACCGACATTTACAAACCAAACAAACCAGAACTCTGATGATTTATCACAGCACCAGAAACACAAACCACCAAGTTCATCTACCTGTATAGTTTGACTTTTCAAATTTTTAATCACATTTTGCACTTTGTTCTTCTCTAATCAAATCAAATAGGTTGTCACGTTCCAATATACTTTCAAAATGGCCATAAATATCCATTATTATTAATTAATCATTTTGTCCATGAACTTCTACGTCTTGCTATAAATCCTCAATATAGAATTTTTTAAATTTCTCTTTTAATTCAGTCAAACAAAACTATGTACGAGAGCCGTCATATCCCCCGTTACTTTAAAGACAACACAGAGCAATTAGAGTCTGATTTATAGTCCTACAAACCACGTAGCCAAGTCTCTAAATGTAGCGGCGCACGGGAGTAAAAATAGAGCCAAAGTTTAGTGTTTTGAGCGAGAGAGGAGCCAAAGGAAGATTTACTGTAGGTAGAGTCACAGTGCACGAAAACAAGGAAGAGGTGGTGAAAAGCTAAACCTGCTGTACAGTGCGCCCCCCTAACTTTACCTGTGTTCTACAAATGAGGCTTGGCAAGAAAAAGAAAGGCAACCCCCCCCCACCCGAAAAAAGCGTGCCATGTTAAAGCAAGATTTATCATGTGAACACATTTTCAGTGTTGCTTTACTCGTGATATCCTTGGTTGTTGTGCCACCAGTCAGCTCTTACTGTCAAACAAATCTCTTTCCAGCCTTTCGCTGTCTCTTCTCCCCCTCCGTCTCTATCGCTCTGTCTCCTCCAGCAGTTCATCACAGTGAGGGACTGTTGTTTTCTGTTTACTCGTTTTAGGCGCTCTTATACTTTTTGTGGACACACTAAGTCTCCAGGGTGCCTGTTTCTGTTTCCAATTTTCTTCCCTTCCCAATCCTGAGAAACAGCACGTCCAAAAGCAAACAAATAAAGCCGGAAAAAAACAAAACTAATGGAGTAAGAAGTCATTTATCCCTGTTACCCAAACCGCAGTGTCCTTCCCGGGCATTTGATAAATATACTTGATCTTAAAGCGTTTGGATACATTACAGTGTGTGTAATAAATTCAGAACGAACTCAATCTTCTCACAACTCACAACCAAACCAAAACTCTTAGCACTTAAAAGCACTGTCCAACAACTGAACCAAAAAACCATGTCAACATCTGCAAGTATAGCTAAAAATCTGCTCCTAAACTCATGAAAGGCTGACATACTTTCCCGGTGATACATTTACATTCAGTCCCTGTAGAAGACTTTTTTTTTCCTACACAGCTGTTGATCATTTCTTCACAGATAGATAGATAATAGAAAATTTGCAAAATCTCACCGGCTTTCTGCGCTGACATTCAGTGAGTGGTCCTTCTGTGCTCTCACAGCAGTCCAGTCAGTCACAGGAGGCAGTGGTGGGACAGAGTGGGAAGCTCAGGGAGAAGATAGCTCCTGCTCTGACAGGGGAGTGGTGGTGCTGCAGCGCCGGAGCCCAACCGTGCGCTCACAAAGCGAGTCACAGTCAACTGCTTGACACAACCAGCTCCCTCTGACTTTTCTGTGTCTGGCACTTCCTCTCATGTGAGCTGAACTATCTCGCTGTAGTTTTTTTTCTCTTTCTCTCTCTCCAAGTCGCTACCCTTAATTCTCTGTTTCAGAGAAGACACAGTTGCTCTGCCCTATCACACACACACACACACATACACAGTAACTTATTTGGCAGGGCTCCCCTTGCACCAGAAGCTCCAGAGAGGAGGGAGGGGATGGGGTTTGTGGACATTGTGTGTGTGCGCGTGCAGACAAAAAGAAAGAGAGAGCGACAGATTGTGTAGTCATTTGCGTCTGACAGACAATAGCAGGAAGTGTTGCTTTTGGATGCAAAAAGTACACAAGAATGAAATAAGAAAACTGCAACAAGCGTGAAACTTTAATGATTTAAAAAAAAAACATTACAGTGGTGCTTAACTCTCGAAGTGAAGCAAACACTGAAGTAACAACAGCACGATTATCACTTGGAGGGTCTCAGAGTTTCTTGTATTCGATTGGCATAGCATAATTTACACTAGCTTTGATGTTTTGTTTAAAAAAAAATTTTTCGTAAATGATTTCATGTCATGCACAAAACTTTGGTGCAGCACAGTGGACCGTGTTAGAAATTTGCAAAACAACATATTTTTACAAGTTCCTCAAAGGGATCAGTTGACTTGGGTTGCTTATCAAAGGCACATGACTTTTGTATTTTAGGTTTTTCTTTTTTTTTTATGCTGTGACCCAGTCAAGCTCCTACTTCAGCGCTAAAACACAAGTGGAGCATTCAGTGTGATTACTTACGTAAGGCAACACATTGCAAACCGGCAATTGCATTTCAGTCTGAGTAAAATTGTCAAGGGGAGAAAAAAAAAAAAACAGCCACGAGGTCTGTGTATGTAGAGAACAGTTTCAGTGTTTTTAACTTGTCAATGTGTTCTTAATGCCACAAATATACTCACGAGCTCTCCTAAAACATTTATTGCCTTCACATTCGTGTAACTAACGTATCCGTCTAATACAGGTTGGAAGTACATATGATATAAATTTATATGGGTGCTGCGATTTGGGTAAATATAAATTTCCCCGGAAATACAAGCGGAAAAGACAAGTTAGTGAATGTGGTTTTGTCTGATTTGTCATCGCTGAGATCTGTGAAGAACACTTGATTCATTCATATAGCACTGCGACGTCAGAGAGCGTGAAAAAGCCAAACCAGTATGTTTCATAGCTACACTTGCAACAAAGGCCACGACATGAGAATGGAGCGCATGCATTTGGCATATTCATAGCTTTAGCCCATAATTCATCTGTAATCTTGGTTTGAATAATGTGGATACAGCAGGATTCTCCAACACATATAATCATAAAAACCTTGTAAAAACCGATATAACAGAAGCTAGCTTAACATGAAGAGAAAACAAGCTACACTTTTTGAATAAAATAACATTGATTACATTGCATTAACCAGTGTACTTTTTTCTCTAAGCACAGTATACCCACTACAAAAATGTAGACTACACCACTGTTCAGTGGGATTTTAGATAGGGCTTTGCTCAGGCTAGTCAGTAATGTGTTTCACCAGGAACAACGTTGCTTTTGGGTTGTTGTCGTGATAGAAGGCAAAATGGTGACCCAGACCCAGTTTTGATGGTGACTGCTTGAGGTTTTCCTTCAAAATCTTCACATAACCTTCTGTCTTCATAATTCCTTCTGTCTTGACAAGATTCCCAGTTTGAGACACACTGAAGCATAAGACCCCATCACTGCGTTTCACTGTGGGGACAGTGTTCTTTGGGTTGTTTGCAGCTCCCTTCTTTCTCTAAATATAAGAATCAGGATCAGAATCAGAGAAACTTTATGAATCCCAGAGGGGATAAAGCAATCGTATATAGTATAGAAATGGAGATATAAACACCAGTGTTTCTAGGATATTACAGGTATTACAAGTGCACATGTGTACCATTATACGTTGTGGTGTACAAAAAGTGATAGAGTGCAGTGAGGTATGTTTAGTGAAGAAGCGTCTCCATGGCCAAAGAGCTCTAATTCCAACTCCTCTGACCAAAGGATGCATTTCCAGTATGCATAATCTTTCCCTGGGTTGTCCTTGGCAAACTGAATCTGGTTTTAAGGTGGGTCCTCTGTAAACGCATCTCTCACTAGCTTTTTCCCCCAAAGTCTTTTACATTGTTTTTGCTTCTTACTTCTACCAGTATTGTTTCGTGCTGTGGCTCTATAATTTCTTAATGATAGTTTTCACTACAGCTCTCGTCACTGTTATAACTTTGTATATCCATCCCTGGCTTTGTGAACATCAACAACCATTTCTATCAAGTCTAAACGGACTTGATTTTTGGCATGATGCTTTCTGTGTGACAGCTAAACTCTTGCTGAAGTTTTTGTACAGTGTGTAAATTGAAAGATAACCCTCACCTCTAACTTGATTTCACAAGCTTCAAGCATTAGTAAGTTAAAGCACATCAGTGCACAGCGGTGGTTTGTGCTGTGGCTCAATAAACAGGTCTGCAATTTAGGTTGCTAATTATATTGACCCTGGAAATTTTTTTGGGGGGTGGGTTTAATGAAAAAAATTCTGCCATTGCGTAATAGGAATTAATTATGTTTTCGAAAGAAAACACAGATGTTGAAAATCCCTTGCTCTGTTTTAAAAAAGCTTTAAGTTTCACAGGAGGCCTAATAATTTTCTCTTAATTTTGAACTATATGGCAAGTTTTACGATCCCATTGTAGCAGCATTTTTACAGATGCTGCTACAAATGTACGGTATAGTTTCACGCTCAGTTCACCAAGCGTAGGTTTCTTCGTCTGTTTATTAACTCAAATCATTTTCACTATCTAGCCTACCACAAACCTTGACAATGCCACAGACAGTAGCAGAGAGTGCACTGCAGCTAAGCCAACTCACATGAACCTGTGTTGATTTTAGGCGGTGCACGCTCTGTGATTTCTTCTTTCTGAGGGAGAGAAATGCAGTTAAAAGGTCAAAAAGTCTTCTGACCTGAACTGTTGTGTGGTCTGGCTCACTCCGGTTCACCGCTAGCAGCTATGGATTAGCTGACTGGTTCAAATGTAACTTTATCCTTTGGGAAAACACAGTGACCAAAGGAAACTCATGTTTGGGGGTTATGACCCCCTGTCCTTGTGTCAAGTGAGATACATTCTGAGGCTGGCTTTCCCTCTGGTTTCAGTTTCTCCTCAAACAAACGTTATGAAGAGAATGCGATGTGCAAACTTTGAATCTATGCAAAAAAGCAAACAGAAAAGAAAAAGGCAACAAATTTGGGGTTGTGCATGCTTTTTTTGTTTGTTTTGTAAGAAAAACTACAGTGGATGTTTACTTATGTCAATTCTAATATTTTAAGACCTTTTAAGTTTACCAGAACTTCCATTTCCATTAGAGCGGTGCACTGTTTATTTGTTCATATGTGCACCGCAGAAACACGACTCTCTCGGATGAAACTTATGGTTGAGTTGATACAAACAGCTAACCTGTTACTTTTGGATTACAAAAACAGGAGAAAAAATACACGTCAAGGATAAAAATAAAATAAGATAAGAAGCAGGTTAGGAGTCCTTGAGTAATACAATGGGATCTGCAATATCTAGAAACTTGAGGTCCAAGCGGGCTGTTAAAAGTCCCTGAAGATCAGCGTGTGGAGGAGCAGAAGGAAAGGGAGGGGGGCAACTTTATCTGCCAGTGCAGTTGAGGCAGATCACATAAGAGGAAAATACTGGATTCATCTTATCACCCTGTGACTGGCCTGCGCTTTTCCACGTTATCCGTTTTAGCTCTGCCTCCGTTATGATTGCCCCTCATGGCATTTGCTGCAGGGTTTCAAAACGTCTTCACTTGCCTCAGAAAGTTTATCCTTTATCAAAGAAAACACAAACATAGTTGACACAACAATTTTCCTGCATTAATGCTAAATAAAGTTCACCTAAAAGCTGACAATATTTAATATTTTAACAATCTAACTAAATGTTATTAATTGCAGTGAATGGACCTCTTTAGGAGTAAATACCATTAGATAATCTGAGTAGTTATGGTAGAAAATATAGTTTATGTAGTGTTTGTATAACTTTTCAGTTCAGTTTTATTTATATAGCACCAAATCACAACAACAGTCAACTCAAGGCACTTCATGTTTTATAGTAAGAGAAGAACCAACAATCAAGTGAACCCCTGTAAACAAGCACTCGGCGACAGTGGGAAGGAAAAACTCCTTTTTCATAAGATGGAGTATCTGGCAGAACCAGGATTCGGGAGGGGCATTCGTTTTCTGTTTTCTTTTCAGTCAGCTGTATAGGCTGAGGAAGGATGTTTTGAAGTTTAGGAGCTGCAACCTAAAAAGCACGCTAATCTCAGATTTTACAATAAGAGTGTAAAAACATTAAGAGACCCCGATCAGATGATCTGGCTGAGAACAGTTAAAACATCTCAGCAAGTCTGCTGTATACACAGGAGGTTGGGTATTTAGGACTTTAAATATTATTAGAATGAATTCTGAATTTCACTGGAAGCCAGTGAAGCGCAACAAGAGATCTAAGGAGCTTGGAAAGAATAGGGATGATGTGGTAGCGTTAGCTAGTTTTTGTTCTGAACCAACTGAGAACGATTTAGAGAAGACTGAGAGATGTGTGTGTGTTACAGTATGAATGAATATATTACCCATCATTCAGAGGATACAATGTCAGTGTGTTAGTTTAACAAGTTTCAATTCATTTCGCTTCAGCTAGTTTCCATCTGATTTGCTGTGTGTAGTGCATCGACAGGCTTTTTACATGATTTTGTCAAGTCCTTCCAGATTTTACAGAAACATAACTATTCGATGATGACACTGTTCCTATATTAGATTTGTTTAGTAACAACTTAAGTACTAACTAAATGGGGACTACAGAAGGCCCCAACTGAATTGTGGCACCGAATGTTCATAGCATTTTTTGAACACACATTTTTAAGCACTGGAGACACTAGTCGTGATTAGCGTTGGCTCTTCCTACGGTGGAAGAGAGCCAGTGTGCATTTTAAATATGCACACTGGACTAGAGAGAGCAATCACAATGTAGCAGCAGCTGGAAGTGGTGTAGCACATTACAAAGGAAAAGCTGTGAGACTAAATATGTCTTTTTTTATGGGAAAAATCACCACAGACAGTGATCAGACCTGCATCAACATTTCTGAGTTCTTTCTTTGCCCGTGTGTTACTCTCCACCAAATTTTACAAAATTTTTCATAGCACTTTCTGCATAACCTTTCTGACAGATTGACAGCCTGGAAAATTATGGAATATAGACTCATCCTCTGAGTAAACAATATTAGAAATCTCACAGCTTTCAGATTTGTTCTGATGCTTGGTTGGTTTGAGAAAAGCATTGAGGTTCATTACCAAAAGCAACAAGTAAATTAAACAATGCCATCCTGTCTAGACCACAAAGGTTAGCAAGTAGGTTGTGCCGACTGCTTGAGAGAGAAAAAAAGGCATCAACCAACTGTGTCAAACATGCTCACGTATTTCCAAGAATGCTGGCTGTTGTGCTTCTCAGCTTTCAAACAGGCCGAGCGGCGAGTCAACCCGTCTCTAACAGGAAGGGGGAGTTTCCTGAAAGGTCACGGTTGTTCCAGCCAGACCAAACACCAGCTAATTGCTTTGTTGTTTGTCGGTTCGGTGCCTGTTTTTGTGTTGCGCTTTTCCTTTGTTTAGCATTCCCAAGTATATTACCTGAACCTGTGCCCAAAAGATGAAGAGAGCAGCGAGGGTAAGTTCTGAGAATGCGACGCAAAGGAGGGGGAGGTCAAGCACTGAAATTATAAAGACGGCGGTTGCGTGATGGATGCCGTAATTAGGCCGTGAAGGGGCCCCTGTCTCTCTTCGTCTCTAAAGCTAAAAATAGCAAGAGTGGGAAGGTGCTCATGGGACTGGGGGAAAGCACTGGAGGGGAAAGGACAAGCAGGGACCACAGTAATTGGTGAGAGACAAACAGCTGGAGGAGTGTGTGCCTGTTAGTGTACTGCTTGCAGCTGTACTCTGTCTTTCAGCCTCTAGATTCCTCTCAAATTGTTACATCGCCTCTTTCTCTTTCACACACAAACACCCAGCAGGAAGGGCTGTAATGGGTCCCTGACAGCCTGAGCCCCGAAGAATGAAAGAATGTGCAACATGAGGCAGCGGAACAGCTGTATAGAGTGGAACGGTGGTGGTGGTAGGGGGGGTTGGTTGATTCATAGAAGGCTTGTGGAGGTATGGCCGCAGAAGAGATGATGAAAATAAAGGGGCGGGAGGGGGAGGCTTTCTGAGAGTAATAGTATGTGGAGAGGGTGGACTTTTTCTGGAAGTGGTATCAACAGATTTATCGGTTTATGTCAAACGTCGGTCTAAATCAGCTCCAGAGCGTCCTGGCTGGAAACCCAGCAGATGTTTTGCTCAGCTGTTGCAGAACTGATCCACAGTTGTGTGGATGTGCCTCCTATTAAGTGGGCTCTGTGTAATGAAACAGCCTTGGGAACTTGAATGGCTGAGAGGGGCTGAATGAACAAGGACAACAAACTGCAGATTCCCTTGTGTGGGAGGAGGTGGGAGGCAGTGGAAAAAAACATGAAGTCACCATGACTAAGAGGGTACTGGCCATTTAATTTTGTCTCTGGGCAGTTTTGGCACTGCTCTGTTCATTTGCTATGCGCTCGTTCACATAAATTGGTATTTTTATGCACTGTTCGCCATTTATTTTGGAGGCAGAGGTGGCCAAGATATACATCTGTACGTTATGTTTTTTTTTTAATGCTAGAAAGCATCTGCATGTGGTTTACTGTGGCACTCCCATTTTTCAGAAGACACAGCGACATTTTACTCAGCGTGCACACAGTGAGGGGAGGGGGGAGAAAATAGCAAAATGAAAAAAAAAAATAGCAAGAAAAAAACCACAAACATAATGAGATATAGCCAAAAGACCGCAGCAGCAGCGCATGTGTCGCAGATACAAGCATTCATGCACACGGAGGAACGTGTAAGTATTTCAGTCAGTTTGGGAGATCAATCAGCCTCCGTTTTCATTTCTTTTCTTTGTGCTGTTCCAGAAAATTTGACACCTACTGATGATGCACACCTGGATCACATGTGCACACTTTGTTTAGAGAGCTTTTTTACCTCCGAGGCTTCTCTTCTTGTGAAATCCCCTCCTCCCCGTGTCTCTACTGAAAATACCACCGTAGCAGTGGTTGGAGATGACACCTATCGCACCATCTGAAGTGTGTGTGTGAGCGTGTGTGTGAGATCAAGGTTGTGCCGGGGCTACATGTCACAATGCACCTGTGCACCGGCGGAAATGCAGCTCCCACTGTCGCCACAATATACACACATACACGCAAACAAACACAAAATGCACACTGGCCACCTGTACTCGTTCTGCATGTCTCGTAACCTTAATACTTGTCTGCAACCGTGCCACTTGCCACCACAGCACAGTGGCTGTCATGTGCAAAGTCAGTCAACTCTTTTTATTCAACAGTGTGTTCACTTTGAAGGGAAAAAAAAATACACAAATGATCTTTTTCAATAAAAACAATTTATAACCAATTCACACATTTTTAAAGTCGCAGTAAAAATTCAGTTTTATTGTGTGGTTTAACCCTTTAAATATTTTTCAGTTTGCTTTTCAATATTTTTTATGTTGTTCCTTTGCTTTTTCCTAAAAGACTGAACTTCTTTTTTAATTCTAGTTGTGTTTAAGTAGAAATAGCTGTTAAATAATCCACTCTGACTCATTTTTTACATGTTCCTGCACCTAAAATGGTGTTCTTTCAGCATCTGTGCAATTAGTGAACAATTTCACTTGGCAGAAGTTACATTTGTTCGCATTACTAATAACAGTGTGGCGATCTGAGGCGTGCAATCACCGTCTGAGTATGAACTCCAACACGTGCTGATATCCAGTCCTCTGCTGAGATCTTACTTTCCAAATCTTTGTTCCATTAATTTAGCTTATCGTGTGAACTCTTTAGGTGATAAAACTCGGACATGATGCCAGTTCTTCATTGTCGTAATTGCAACAAGTGGTGGTAGGACTTTGGAACGTTAAAGTAGCTTTATTTTTTTATGTCCATGAACTCTACTTTGCATCTTAAACAATAAGAGGCTTCAAGAATGGGGTCTACCCTCTGCTTGAGATAGATTTAAAAGGGTCAATAAAAACTAATTTGGGATGTTCCCTTATTCACAAAGGGCCATAAAAGAGTTGACTTTCCTGAAACAACCCCAAAGGGATTAATGTCTCTTCCTGGGATCAACCTGGGAATCTTTTGCTTGTTAGGTGATTGTGTAACTCACTAAGCTAAATGATCAGTTCACTGTTTACCTACATGCAACCAAAGCCACCTCAAAAATGACTTGTGAATTGGACCTAAACTACAATCAGACAAAGAGAAACCAAAAATCTTGTCCTTTTTTACTCAGATTTTGCTTATTCACATGCAGATTATTTAATTTGAGAGTATTTGGATGGGAGCTGATAGAGTCATAATTACTTGTAGAATTTGGGGTTATGTGCACTTCAACATGTGGACAACAGGAACCAGGGGACTCAAACCACCTCAGCAACAGCTGCCCGAAAACCCAACCCTGTAAGTCCAAACAAGCCCAGCCTGCTACACTACATGGGACACACGTGAAACGCTACACACACTGCAAATTAAGTTAGCCATTAGCTTCTGGTCATTTCAGACATGTAGTAAATCCAGACTAAAACAAACAAAAGAGGTGAGTAACACTGATTAGGTTCTTTATATGCATGTTCATACTAATGTTCGTCTTCTGTCCACCCAATCAAAACTTGAAATAAAAATATCACTGTGTGCTTGTGCATGAGACACTTCAGATGAGAGTGAAGAAGAGAGGCCTGCAGAGGCTCTAGATCTAATAGTTTTGGCTTTGTTTTTGTGTTCACATGTAAAAATAAAAGAAAAAAAGTATGAAATCTTTACATCCTGTAAACATTTTAATACATGAAGCCTGTGGCGTCACTATTTGCTTGCACCTGCAGCGCAGCTCATATCCCTGATATGAACCTTTCTAATCAGATCTTATCTGTAATATAGAATTTAGTTTGCTCTCTGCTGTGTTAGATGTGTTTTGTGTCTGCTTCTTGCTGTATGTAGGGCAGGGTGACCACAGGGCTGATGAGAGGACAACAGGTGTCCCCCTGCCTCCAGCTGTGATCAGAAAGTCTGTGGTTTTTACTGAGAAAATGCCCCACTGCAGAGGTGTGAAGGCGCATCTCTAAAGAGCTGCTCATTTGACACACACATACACAGAAACTTTTTCTGACTAAAGATGAGCACAACATCTATTACACAATATAGCCATCACGATATTCCTACACTCACACGACGCAGGCAGCTAATAAATGCATAAAACACACGTGCACACAAGTGACATGCTTTTGCTGTAAGACTGCAGAAAATCCGACGTGCACGCACACTATTGCACAATTAGTCGCAAAGTTTAATGTGAAAGTTGCGTTTTGGTTTATCCACAAACCTGCTCATCTAACGTGTCTCATCTTATTGGCAGTGTTTCATGTGCTGCCTATGTGTGTGATCTCAGCAAAGCCTGAGATGTTAAATGTTCAGGAAACCACAGAGACATTGAACTGGAGCACCACACAATGACATTTAAAACCACGTTCGTATAGACACACACACATTTGTGTAATGAGCAGTAGTCAGGTGGCTAGCTTTCTCTACCAGTGTTTAAACTTTTATATGTTCTGCTCGCGCATGTGGAGAACATTTTCACACCCTTTTAGGTTTTCCCATGCTTCCTATGCATGTTAAAACATATTCGACTTATTTTTCTAAATCATTAATTCAAATATTAACTTGGAAATGACAAAAATTGGTTTTTAAACTATTTAGAGAAATTATTTAAAGGACAAAATGATGAAATATTGCACTTAAATAATTCTGTCGTGACAATAAACATTTTAGACATCCTTTTCCTACGAATGCTCCTTGACATGATACAATAGCCTGACTGGGGCCTGTGCCCTCATAACATTTAGTACACATACGAAAGAAACACATACCTGTGTCATAGGTGATGGTTTTGAAAGTGAGAACCAAGCTGTGAAACAGGGTTTTCTGAAGGCACTGATGTGGTGGAGCATACAAGAAAATATCTGCCTAGGAGCAAAGTAGCTGGTATTGGTCTTAAATGTAAAAGTCCATAAATGTTTTCTGAGCTTTCCCAAACCAAAATACTCACTGGCAAGTGGCTTTAGTCAGACAGGGAGCCAAGAACCCAATGGTCCTTGTAAATGAGATCCAGAGTTCCTCTGTGGAGATGGGAGCTCACAGAAGAACCATGTATGGCTCCAGCCATCAAGCAAGCTAGTATAATAGTGGCCAGTTATTCCTCACTAAAGAACTCAGATCAGGAGGCAAATTCCTCATCTGTCTGATGAAGATTGAACTGTCCAAGACCAATTTCCAACCACCAGAATATGTGCTTCAATGTGTATATTAAACATGTACATTCAGGACTGCTTCCTCGTGCAGCATCAATAACATCCTGTTTTGCAGTGATTAAAAGCTAGTTCATGCATCTATTACTTGGGCTACTGTAATTCTTTATCTTCAAGGTTGTATTTTAGCATTTTAGGTTATTTAGTAACCCTAGACAGCTTGATTAGCAGGTGCTTCCAGAAGGAAATAGGAAATACTAATAAAGTAGTCAAAAATTTACATCACAGACTTTTTGGATGGGTTATTAGTATTATTAAACCCATAGTAAATCCATACTGTAGCACAAACTCAATCAAGAGGTCAAATTCAGTGACTTTAGTCAGCAGAGGTAAGGCTACTGCCAAAGGCTTTGGCATTTATCCTAGGCTGATTTTGAACAGGCCAGGTCTCGTAATCACATGTTAATGTTTTTAATACTACCTCTTCTATTTATTACGAGCAGGTGCATACAGCTGCAGAAATTTTTAAAAAACTGTACCCGATCTGTCATTGTTATTTTAGGGGCAGGTTGGAAAGACCAGCATAGGCTCTCCAGGAAACACTGAGATCGAGATAAATAAATAAATACGGTCTTATTCGAATGATTACTGTCATATAGATCAGAGAAAGAAAGTAACTGCAGAGCGAGCTACTGGACTTAAATTAACAGAAAAAAGGGGGAGCAGCGCACTGTGGTGCAAAAATTAATTTCCTCCTCCCTGTGGAAACCACCCGTGCTTTCAAAGAAAAAAACAAAATGGGCAGAAATTTTCAATTCCTGTCGTCTTCTTTATTGAAATTCATTTTCTGTATAAACTGCAATTGCTCCAGTAAGTGACTTCATCCTCACTCTAACCTGTTATACGCACCCTAAATCTGATGCAGTGTTAAAAAAAATACAAACTGTGAAAGCATAAAGAAAAATGCAAGACAAACCACATTTATCACTGATGATGTGTTATGAGAGATGAGGTTTTCTATCAGATATACAGTTTTAGCTGCAGTGAAATGGGCTGTTGCGATTGGCCAGATTTTGTCTCGGGTGATAAAAGTTGACTTTTCCCTTTTTTAGAAAGGAAAGCACATTTGTCAGGTTTATTTTTATTTGATTTATTTTGATTATTACAAAATAAGATTAAAGAAAATACTATTCACAGGTAGTCAGCTTTAGCCTGTTATTGAAGTCAGTGAGCAGTGGCTTTTTAGGTCTACCCAAAATCCAGCGCTAGATTAGATTAGTCATAACCATACATAGTTAGGCCGATCCATTTATGTGGGTCCGCACAGCATTTTTAGTCCTTGTCCCACTTCTTGAGACAATGTTCCAGATTTTGACTGGCACTGCAGGATAGCCACACACAACTTCATCATTTTACCCATTGTCTATGAAGGGGAGTCTATTTTATTTAAATAAAAAGAAGAGGGTTAAATTTTCTAATGCAATACTCAGTAAGGAAAGTTACAATTCACAAAAAAGTCACATCCTTTTCAGATTTTGTTGAATATGATAGAAACTACTACAAACGTTACATTATGAGACATCATAGTTTTTGTCTTATTTGCTAATTGTTTTGTCAATTTCGCACAGGAAGGAAATACAACGTGAAGTGACACACAATATGTGTCATAACTGGATAAAAATATCAGATATTGGCCAAAAAAACAGTATGAATGAAACTGCACTGACACCTGAAAGACTATCACATAAGACCACAGAAACAAATTTTAGTTTTCTTTTACTTGTCCTCAGAGTTGGTAACGTGTTTGGCCTGTTAATCCCAAATCACTATATGGTAAAATGCACAATGTGTTTTTATTTTTAAGTTAGACATGTAAATTTGAGACTCTAAGCACTGTTGACACGTCCCACTTTGTCCCACACAAACAGTTAGTTTGTTGTGATTTGGTTACCCTACATACAGCTGATCTGAGCCGGGAAATTAGCTGCAGAGATCCAAACACAAATAAAACATGCTTTTTTTTAGCTTTAAATTTGGCCATGTTGGATCAGACTCTAAAGGGAGTCAGCCTTGTTTTTGGAGTCAGCCTCAAGAGAGATATTCATGTTGGCTTGATTGATCTGTTTGTGCGAAAAGAGATAAATGTCAAAGTTAAATCTAAGGTCTGTAGCAGAAATGGGCCAATACTAGCACTCACCAACAATTTCAGCCACGTCAAGGGCTTTACAACAAGTGCTTAATTCTTATCCACACACTCAGGGTGATGCCTGAACAGTTGAGGTGGAGAGCATGTCTGGATTTTCCAGTAAGCCACTTTAAAGCTCACAGCACTTATTCTATGGGCATGTCCATGTGCATCTGAGAATTTGCTGCAATCTGAAGCAGTTCTTGGGAACTTCAACATGAAGTCTGTTCTCAGTTTCACAATTCGGCACTGAAAACTTTCACTCTGTTTTTTCTGAACATCAGGTTGGTGCTAGACCTGTTCTTGTTTTCAGACCAGGCAACCACTCATCCTGTTACTACAGGGATTATTTTCAGCCACAAACTTACCTGAAGTGACAGCAAACAACAAACAGCAGAAGGCTCTGCTGAGAAAATAATCAAAAATCATGTGGTTTTATTCATATATTTCTGCAATTGTGAGAAAAGTCAGTTGAAACGTCTCAGTGTCACCTTAAGCTCGGGAGTTTATTTTTCACTCATGTAGGACTAATTTGGGTACATCTGTTTTCAAACTGTTATTTCTCCAGATGAGGTTTGTTTCTTTACAGTAAAAGCTCGTACATTAGCACGGATTTTTTCTCAAAGGCTCACTAAGAGTGGCGTGCTCACTTTCACTGATGATTTTCCCCAGTTCTTTTGGAAAATGAAACCGGTGACCTTTCATTTGAAAAGCAGCACGCAGTTTTAGGATATGAGCTGAAAAAAACCCCACACTTGACTTGACTTGGAATTGCAACGAAAAATGACTTTTCAACTCAAAAGAGCAGCATATCAGAGTCATTATATCACATCTTTGAAAACAACTTGTTGGGATCCGTTGAGTCTGCGCCAAACGTGTAAATACTTATGACAGTATCACACAGTGGCTAGTGATCTTTCAGCCCCACATACATGATGCCAGTCTTCTGTTCCACCACATTGTGTGAGTGTTGCCTTGTTCGTGCAGTGAATTCACTGTCATGTGCAAGAAACCAGTTTGAGATGGTTTGAGCTTTTTGTTCTGCTAGAAGATGGGCCCGCTGTGGTCATAAAGGGATGGACATGGTTCGGGGACCAAAGTTTGCCAAGAAAATATCAGCCACACCGTTCCACCACCACTGCAGACTGAACTGTTACAAGGCATGATGAAACCATGCTGTTTACACCAAATTCTCACCGTGCCATCCAAATGTCACAGAAATAGAGACTCATCAGACCAGTTTTTTGAATCTTCTATTCAATTTTGGCGAGCCCATGTGAACTGTAGCCTCAGCTTTGTGTTCTTAGTGCCTGGTGCGGTCTTCTGCTGCTGTAGTTCATCTGCACATCATCAGCAATGCATACAATTTTTCGGACCTTTTTAAACCTTCTTGTAATGATTAAGTAGTTATTTGAGTTACTGTTGAACTCTAATAATCACAGTTTTCAGTTTGAAGCAGACTGGTTATTCTAAGTCTCACATCAGCAAATCAAATCAAATCAAAAGGTATTTATATAGCACATTTAAAAACAACAATGTCGATCAAGGTGCTTCACAAATTAGGAAATAAATACAATAAAACAGATTTACCAAAACAGCAACACAAGACAAGACAAACTTAGAAGCCAGCCAAATGATAGTCAAACTAACTTAAGTCAGAACTAAGGTAAAAAGATGAGTCTTTAAGCGAGATTTAAAAGACTGAATAGTGGGAATAGGGAGATTGTTCCACAGTCTAGTTGCTGCACTAGCAAAGGCAAAACCTCTGGTTTTCAGCCTAGACTTAGGTTATATTAAGAGCAGCTGGTTTGAAGATCTTAATGCTTTTTTAGGATTATACAAAGCGCCATGCCCTCCTGTGTTTTAAATGCACTTTAGAACAACACGCAGCAATGCTACATGTGAGCGGGCGGAGGGAGGTACGGGGTCTTCATTCACCCCCGCTCTCTGCTGACTGTCAGGCCTGGGGGACTGGAAGGGGATGTTGGCCGTCCGATTAGGGTTTGGGATGCGGGGCCCCCCTGTTGCTGGTGGGCGAAAAGGGAAAAGGGTTACTTCTCCTGGGTCCGGGTGCGACTTGCCCCTCCGGAGACGAGGATACCTTGACCTGGGGTTTAGAGTATGTTTGGGGAGTGTGATTGTGTGTACAGTGTCTATTTATATCTGTCTCCACGTCGGGTGAATGCCGTTTTTGTTTATGTAGGTGGGATTTTAAGGCTATGTCAGTGTGTGCCTGTACGTCTGTGTCTATATGTCAGGTTGTGTCTTAGACTCCGCCTCTCTGAGAACATCTCGAGCTCTCCAAGATATGGAGGTCTATCTCCCCTCACCACACTCCCTGCCAGTGACCGATGCCCTCAGATGTCGGTGCATTGGTGGTTCTTGGTGTCTGGGGCTGGGCGCTCATGTATGTACCGGCTTACTCCTGGTGACCTCTTGGCGGGGCCGGCACCTGTGGCCCGACTGGGGCCCCCTCCCGGGGGTGGGGGGCCCTCGGGCCTCTGTCCTCTGGGCCTGAAGCTCGGTCCTCTCTGGCACAGCTGGCTACCGGTGGATCCCGCGGGCACGCCACTGCAGCCCCCTCTGATCTCCGCTCCATAGCTGCAGGGTGACCCTTCATCTGGGGC
>VUQR01004981.1:3689-15732 GCA_015108515.1 Hemichromis elongatus
TTTTTTTTCCCTTTTAAAAAAAAAAAAAAAAAAAAAAAAAATCTTTTCCCTCTTTGAAGTTCGTACAGGCTGCTCATGTAACTTGCATGAGTTTGATTCCTGCTCCGATCCTTAGTATTCCATATGATTTTGTGAATAGCTCAAACCGTGAGATCTATTCGACAGGATGCAGGAAGGGGTTGTCTCCCCGTATCACCTTTGCACACACACAGTGTACCTTCCTCCCCCTCGCTGCTTTTCAAAGCCTCTACAGACTGTTTCGGGGTCAAAGGTGACTCTGGCGGAATGTCGCATGGATTTTTTTCTCTCCCACCCTGGAGACGATGTATTTACATGGCACTGTGCAAAGGCAGCAGCTTGTTGGACAGATTCCCACCGCATTTCCCCCTGTCTGCGTCCAGAGCTGTTATTAAAAGAAAAAAAAGGAAAAAGAAAAAAAAAGCCCCGAATCCATGAATGATAATGATGGGATTACGTAAGGGGCGCACGGTGCGCATTTGGCAGATTGACAAAAAAACATCGTGGCAAGATAACAGGAAAGCTTTCCCCCACAAGGACTTCATGTACTTTGAAAAAAAAGAAAAGAAATTGAAAAAAGCACAGGTGCTCTTGGATGTCTGTGTGCACCGTCAAACTTATTCTTAGGCTCCTCAGAAGCTCAGAAGGCAAACAGCAGACGCGCTTTTACGCGTAGCCCCTGTCAGTATGAGCCTCACACATAAGCGCGCTCTCCAGGTTTTAATGATTTATATAAAGGAAACCTGAACATATCTTTAATTCATGTGTGCTATCAGCATGCAGGTCCCGTGAAAATAAATGTAGTTATTAAGTGCCTGAAAGAGTGCACAGACTAACGATGGAGGTCTTTGCTCGATATGCATGAGAGTGATTTGCTCAAAAAGAAAAAAAAAAAGCCTTGGCGTCTGTTCTGGCATCTCACCAGCGAAAATCGTATTCACAGAGGGGGAAAAAACTTAACTGACCTTCTTCAGAAGGCTGCAAGGACAGAGGCTCACTACCGCAATAACAGCGACACCTGTTGGTTTTTAAAAGACTGACGCTCCTGAAAAAAAAAACCTCTCCCCCACCAAAAACAATCATCCTGCTCACCCTCACTGCCAGTCAGCTCACAGTTTTCAGAACAATTTAAACTTTATTTTCTTTCAGCATGTTGTGATGATAAAAAAGACTGTACAGTTATTTAATTATTGCATTTAAGTCCGTTTCCTTAGTCTTTGTCAACTTCATACATTATGGGCCCCAGCCCTCCATGAAACCAGATTCTGGGGCCATTTTTCATTTTAAATAGTGAGCATGCATA
The DNA here is from genome assembly GCA_015108515.1 of Hemichromis elongatus. Taxonomy (NCBI): domain Eukaryota; kingdom Metazoa; phylum Chordata; class Actinopteri; order Cichliformes; family Cichlidae; genus Hemichromis; species Hemichromis elongatus. The sequence goes on from VUQR01004981.1 coordinate 5,011, forward strand.
AAGATCGATAATTACAATTCATATGTACACATCTTTTGCTTCATTATACTTTCATTATAAAAATAAAAATCTGTCTATGTACAAATCTTGCATACTATATACATCCAGTCCAGCAAATTGTCACAAAGTAATTGTATGAATTTCAAAGGTGGCTTTTACATGAAAACAAATGAAATATTGGGACATCAACGTGTGTGCACAGTCCACAGCAAATAGATACATTGTTCTCATTGTCAGTTAATCATAAATAAAAAGTCTGAATGCACTATACAGTTTGTTGCAAGTGAGCTTAGGGCTGTGTGTGACTGTTTTAGTCATCATTGTTGGGACAGTGTGTTGGGGTCGGGGTGTAAACGGGGATGCTTATATCGCTGATCTCCTGAACCCTCACGGGTCTGGGTGGCGTGACCAGAACGTAGTCGTACTCCCTGTGCAGCACCTTCTCGTACACGCTCTGTAGACCCACAGTTTTGGGGATGTGGGCCTGGTAGTAGTTGTCCCTGCGGTGGGGATCCCGTGGCAGAGAAGCCGTTTTAGGGAGACTGCTGAAGGAAGAGAGGGTTGGGGCTGGAGATGGGGCTGCGTTGGCTCTCACTGCTGAGGGGCTCCAGCAACGATCCGAGTGACCCAGGATCTTACACTCATTGGTGCAAGCCCACAGAGCTGGAAGAGAGGTGAGTAAGAAGATGGGGTTAGATTCAGATTGGTGCACAACACCTGGCTCCCACCTCATTTAATTATGATTTGAGCTCAAGTTTACTTTGTTGCTCTTACCATTTTGGCCACCCATTGAAGGAACTGCTGCCCCTTCTTTCTTTAGGCCAGTGTCTCCACTCACATCACTGTCACTGTCATTGAAGTCACTGTCCCCTTTGCCACTGTCTTTGCCACTGAAGGCTGGATCCCTGGCTGAGATGGTGGTGTAAGAGTTGCCCTTCCAGATGGTGATGGGCCTCACTGCCTCTTTGCCATTCCCATACCCGGGAAGAGTGGAGTAGCCCTGTAGGGTAGAAAAACAGAGGTTAGTGTCTTCTTGTTGTGTGCGATCTCACCCTCCCCGAGCACACTTGTCCTAAAGGTGCATCTCACCTCGTGTTTATTCCCCCGGAGCTTGCTGTTGTTGTCTGAGTCATACACGCAGGGCACTTCGCTGCCGTCCTCTGAGGCCGAGCACATGTCGCTGCCCCCAGGGTGAGCCGAGGTGAACGCCCCTGGCTGGCTGCTGTACGAGTGTCCGTCAAAACCCGTCTCTGCCCCGTCTCCGTGAATAGGCAGGAGTGGGTTGTCCACTACGTGGCTTCTACCCCGCTCCAGAGTGCCCTTCTCCCCGTACGAGTCGCTGTCATCTCCGCTCTTGTCCCGCTTGCGCCGGTTGCAGGTGGTGGCGATGAGGATGATGGCGAGCAGCAGGAGAGTGCAGCTCCCCGCGAGGACAACGATAATCACCACCGACAGGTCCCACTGCGCGTGCACCTCCTCCCCGCTGCCCGGCTGGTACACGGTTCTGTCGCTCGGCGGGGAGCCCGCGATGATGAGGAAGTGGAGCGTGGCGGTGGAGGTGAGCGCGGGCCTCCCGTTGTCACTCACCGTCACGGTCACGCTCAGAGTTTCGTCCACGTCGTGGCTTAGCACCTGGTTCAGGTAGATCTCCCCGGTGGCTTTGTTAACGGAGAACACGGAAGGCTCGCCAGTGGCCAGCCCATAAGACAGCTCCGCGTTCACGCCCTCGTCTGCGTCCCGAGCCTCCACGCGGGTGATGACGTAGCCGCTCGGTGCGTCCCGGGGCAGGAGGACTTCAGCGGAGCCGTTGTTGAGCGCTGGCTGAGTAATATACGGTGCGTTATCGTTCTGGTCCACTATCTTCACGTACACGCTCGCGCTGCCGGACAGCGGCGGGGAGCCGGCGTCGCTGGCCGTGATTCGGAGCTCCAGCTGCTTCATAACTTCGTAGTTGAAGCTCCGGAGTGCGTAAAGCGAACCGCTGGCAGGGTCCAGAGACACAAAGGTTGAAATGGGGGAGCCCATGAAATAAGTGTCGGCCAGTTTATAAGTGACCTTCCCGTTTGACCCCATGTCCACGTCCCGCGCCACGACCGTTGTGATATACGCGCCGGGCGCGTTGTTCTCCACCACCGACACTTCGTACACAGGCTTACTGAACACCGGCGCGTTGTCGTTCTCATCCGTCAGTCTGATGGTGTACTGAGTGATGGTCCTGAAGGGAGGGGAGCCCAAATCCTCCGCCACTACTGTGAGGTTATACTCGGGGATTTTCTCCCGATCCAGCGGGCTGGTGCTCACAATCATGAAGCTGTCCTCGTACGCCTGCTGCAGTCTGAAGTGATCGTGCCCGTACAGCGTGCAGTGCACCTGCCCGTTAGCGCCCGAGTCTCTGTCCGAGGTGCTGACCAGAGCCACGAAACTCTCTCTGGCTGCCGCCTCGGTTATGTACGCTATTCCCGCCGTAATGGACGTCATCGGGGTGATTGAGATCTCCGGCGCGTTGTCGTTAACGTCCTGCACCTGCACGACAATTTTGCAGATGGCCGGGCTCGGGTTCGGACCCAGGTCAGTGGCCTGGACGTCAAACTCATACGTGGTCTTACTTTCAAAGTCAACCGGGCTCTCCAGAGTGAGCCGCCCGCTTTTTCTGTCCACTCTGAAGAGTTGTCGTATTTCCGGGGGCACCTGGTGGCCGAACCCGTAAACCACCTCACCATTCAGTCCTTCGTCCGGGTCCTCGGCGTTCAGGTCCAGCAAGAGGGTGCCCACCGGCGCGTCCTCGGGCAGGTCCACGGAGAAGCTGCTCCTGTCAAACACCGGGCTGTTGTCGTTGTAGTCTTTTACCCTTATGTTTATGCGCGTCGTTCCGCTGCGGGACGGGTTGCCGCCGTCCATGGCGACCAGCTCCAGCGCGTAAGAAGCCTGCGTCTCCCGGTCCAGCTCCTTCATAAGCACCAGCTCCGCATATTTAACCCCGTCGGCCCTGCTGAGCACGTCGATCGAAAAGTGGCTGTTAACAGAGATCTGGTAGCTTTGGATGTAGTTTGTCCCAACATCCTCATCCACGGCAAAGTCCAGGGGGATCCGGGTGCCCACCGCTGTGTTCTCCGAGATCTCCAGACTCGACTCTTTCCGTGGGAACTCGGGGGAGTTGTCGTTGATGTCCTTGACCTCCACCTCGACGTGAATGAGCTTGAACTGCTCTTTGGAGAAGCTGACCACGTCGAAAGCGATGAGGCAGTGCAGGGTGTGTTTGCAGATCCGCTCTCTGTCTATCCTCTCTCCTATGGTCAGCTGCCCGTCGCTCTCTCTCAGACGGATGAAAGACGAGTTGAACTGTTTCATCATCCTAAAACTGTTCCTGAAAGAAGAAGCAGAGGAGGAAGTGTCCTTGGCTAAGTTTCCAATCACCGTCCCCGGTGCGTCTTCCTCAAATGTCTGATATTTCACCGTCTTTCCGTGTGTGACAGCAGCCAGGCTTATCAAAGAGGCGCACACTAGCACCAACAGCCCGTTCCACCCTGTTTCTCCCATCTTGGCACCTTCGCTCCTAAATATTCTGAAATTCAGCAGAGCGTCCTCACTCAGTCCAACTCAAAGTTTAAACCAAACGCACCTGAGAAAAAACAAAAAACAAAAACAAGAGTTCTTCCCGCGATCTAATCAACTCTCCGGGGTTGTCTTTTGTTCAAATAAAGCCTGCAATAAATATTCCATATGTCTTTCAATGCGCACTCTGGATGCGCTCCGCTCTCTCTCTCGACTGGAGGTGTGCTGCTCTCTCAGCGCAAGAGGGCTGCAGTGTCTGCAGGAGGGTTTATACGGCAAGGCATGCAAATGAGCCTTACTGTGACCAATCCGGGCTTTGAGATAGAGGGTGGAAAGAGAGGAGGGGGACTTCAGAAAGACCTCTATACCCTGTTTAGAGATTCCTGGACTGTGCGGAGAAACTTGGCTCCCAATATGTGGGCTAAACACGGGACTTGATTTAATACTGCTATAGTTTCCTTTGCTTGTTTATATTCCTCGGGCTGTTAAATGAGTCTGCGCACCGACACGCGGGGAGGGGGGCCACGGAGATGCGCAGTGTCCCTGAGCTAGAGGACAAAGCATTTGAATAGGAGTGTCTGCTCGGGATGCTTTACCTCTACAAGCTCTATTTCAGTATGAACGGATTTATGCTCAAACGCTGTTTGCTCGGATCATCAGGCACGCGTGTCCTATGCCAGAGTGGTAGCAGCCACTGTTGGTGGTGGTGGTGAGGGGGGAGGGCGAACTGCCCCAGTGACCTCTCCACCTCTGATACAGTAAAATAACTTAACGCATGGAAATATGACACCGTTTGTTCCGAGCTGGCATTGATGGGCTCAGGTAGATAGAGAGAATTTCACGTAGTTTACTTTTGATAGACTTATTATGCTGCCACAGCTCAGTGTGCCGAATGACTCAAAAAAGAATGTGGCTTAACTGGAAGTAAGAGACTCATTTTTTCTTTTTTTGCGCTCATTTTTTTTTAAAATTGTCATTAATAGATTCCATAAATTTCCTCTGCCCTCAGCTCACTCATCCCCCGTGTGTTGTAATCCAGTAATTGTTTTCCTATCAGATCATATCTGAGGCGGGAAACGGACTATATCCATTTAAGCATCGATTTTTATTATAAATCTGTCTCAGCTCGGATCTTCTCACGAGACGTCTTGTACGAGAGAGCGGGGGGGATTTTTAATTAAATTCCATGTAACGTCCCGATTTAACATACGACTCTCTTTGGCCTCGGCTGCCAGAACAGAAGAACAGAGAGGCGCAGGTGAGGACGACACACACACACACACACACACACACACACACACACACACACACACACACACACACACACACACACACAAACCCGTTACAAATGGGATTTGGGTGTAAACACGGGGGGGATTTATCAGGCTTTCAATAGTGCGATGATATCAAAGGCCCATGAAGCCCTCGTTAGTAGCGGAGGGATAATGGCATGGCAGGGCCTCCCTTTTGCAGACGTCCATGCCGTTATTGTGGCCCCCTGAGCCGGTTGTGGGGACCCTAACCCCCTGCAACCTCCACACAGCCCTCGCCTAACTGCAGCATAATGATGCAAAGCCACATGTAGCCTTTGTACTACCCCTTCCACCCCCTTTCCCCACGACTCCTTTCTTTACATGGAGATGGGAGATGAATTGCCCTGGACATCAGGGTCCCTTCTATTAAAATACATTTAGAGAGAGACCGGGCCTCGTCACGGATCTTTAAGGGGATTTTCTCATTCTCGCCCACTGGACTCACTTTCCCTCTCTCTCTCTCTCTCGCTCTCTTTTCTCCTCATTCACCCTCCTACTCCTCCTCCTCTCCCCCTCATGCTTTTTCAGGGGCAACACTTGCCTTGCAGTGGAAGCTAATATCACTTGGCATGTTCTATAAAGAACCCATCTGCCACAGAAAGTCAAATAGAAGACACCTGAATGGACAACATCCAGTCAAGCAGCTTGCAGAGTTAGACACAGTCAGGCCTGTCCTAAACGATAAGCGCACATCACTCTGTGATTGATGAATTACTGCAAGGCTACATGGCTGTTATAGAAATATTGGTAACACTTTCCAATCAGGCACCAGCAACTCGCGGGATGTGCTAAATTCCTTTGACTACATGAACCCTCAGGGACAGATCAGACGCTGTAAAAGGTCTGGACAAAATTATACATTCACTTTTTTGTATATTGAGTGCATAACCATCCTTTCTAACTACCATACAAAGGTTTTATTCAAAGCTTTACAACTAAAATGGTTCCAGTTTCTATATTGTAAAGGTTCTTTATAGATGACAAGCATCCTGAACATTCATAGAACACTAACGTTTTGCAAATTACTTCCCTATTATAAGAGGGGATTGCGCTTATATTATTTTAAAGTTACATAAGAACATTATGAAGAGGACATTTGTAAACTTTCCCACTGATGACATTATCAAGATCATATGAGTCTACTCTTGTTGTAGGACAATCCGTTTTGTTTTATTTTGTAGTTACTGTGAAATAGTTAACATTCAGGATGTTTATAGTACCGCTTCACTGATAAGAATAAAGAAGTAATAAGAATGCTGGTATTTGAGTTTAAGTTTGTCACATGATAAGGACACCTTTATGAAGAAGTTCCATTTTGGTTATGTCACGCTTGCACTGCATCATTACACAGAGGACATGTGGGACATACAGATAAGGTTCCCATATTTTCCTCTGTTGGTTGAAGGGAACACTCTGAGGATGCTCGAGAACTTATGAAAGAACTTCTGTTTGGTTTTTGAACAATAATAAGTCCCTCATGTACATGTATACATATCACAGAGGACATGTGGGACCTTACCATATGGTTCCTTGTTGAGGAACAAATGAGAAGGTTGATCAATCTGAGCTTGTTCTGTTTGGTTTGATTTGTGTTCACATGTTTTGTAGTCACTTATAGAGTGTAAAATCTAATGTTGTGCTTAATCAAAAATATTAAGTAGACTGAACTCAATTTTTTATCAACTTATTATCATCACTCAGTTTAAGTAAGTTACCAGTAACTGTTTTTCTTAAAGCTGATCGACTCAGTTTATTTGAGTTGGCCTAAATAAATAAAAAAAAACTAAGTAAGCTGGAAATTTTGCATTTTTTTATTGGTGGAATGTAACTAAGTTCATTAACTCTATACTGTTGACACACTGTTAAATATAAACACTGCCACACTGGCAGTATAAGCACTGGCAGTACCACACATTCAGACACAGATGGTGTTTTTAAATGACCATTTTTTATTAATAGGTATTATTCATGCTCGTCTAATTTGGTTGCATGAGCTGTACATTGACTTTCCATGTTGTAAGCTCTAATAGTTGCACACCTATTAAATATTAAATCATTAGACCGTGAAAGAGATTTCTTTGAGGCTGTGGACCAGCACTCTCCACAATACATCAAACTCTTACAAGTATAGAAAAGCAGCTGTTGGACAGAAACTTCAACTGTGAGTGATTTAGTGGTAAGTATTTTAGTTTTCCAGTATATTAGTAATATTCAGTATGATTTATATTATTCATGCTGAAGTTTAATCATACTTTATACCAACCTGTGTTACCTCTTTATGATTTGTGCTTTGGCTTGGGGAATGACTGCACCGTGCTGTTGTCCTCAAAGGAATACCAGCAGCGCTCGGTGTTGACTCCAGTAAATTCTACAAGACATGCAGTGTAAGTAAATACGCACAACAACAGTTTAGTCTGCATTTTTTCAGAGATAATATCCCACAAACTTAGTTTAGAGGGTCCACACTGTCTGCACAGTGAAGTCTGCAAGTTCAAGTGAAGTAATATTTGTTTTCTAACTAAATTATTCAGCAGATGAAAGGTGTACAGATACCATGTAATTAAAATAAAATATACTGAGTTCATTTTACATATAGAGTGAAGGCATTCAGAAGGAATAGTTAGTGGCCATGTTTCCATAGATGGGTTTTAAAATTTGTTTTCTCAGCATTCTTTGTGTTGGGTGGCTGTTAGGGTTATCGAGACTGACGAGCAGGACATTAAATGGTACCTTGGGGGACACTGAGGAGGGAGCCTGAGTTATTGTGTGAGGTTGACCTCAATAAACTGCTTGGGTTTCCGCAGCTACATGTTCTGGAAACTCAGGGGAAGAGAGGAGCTGAGCTATCAGCTGATCACTGCGTGGTGTTGAGTTGGATCAGGTGGAGGGGGTGGATGCCAGATAGTCCTGGCACACCTAAACATATAGTGAGGGTGGACTGCGGAGGCCCCTGTTCAGGAGATCTTTAACTCCCAGTTCATCCGCATATCGAATGGACAATGTTCTGCACCTCCGTGGCTGAGGCTGTTGAAAGGAGCTCTGGGCGCAAAGGTGGTCGGTGCCTGTTGTGATGGTAATCCCAGAAGAGAGCCATCAGTCGGTCTCCAGCTCATAATGAAGCAGCTCCCAGCCGAGTGTGAAGTGGCGGGAATGAGAATCAGCACCTCCAAATCTATAGCCATGGTCCTCAGCTGAAAAAGGGTGGAGTGGCCACTCTGGGACACGGATGAGTTGCTGCCCTAAGTGGAGGAGTTTAGATATCTCAGGGTCTTGTTCATGAGTGAGTGAAGAGCCGAGCGAGAGATCGACAGACGACTCGGGCCGGGGCTGCAATAATATGGACGGTGTATTGCTCCGTCATGGTGAAGAGAGAGCTGAGTTGATCTGGGTCTCTACCCTCCGTGACCCAACCACGGATAAGAGGAAGAAAATGGATGCATGGCACAATTATTTACATCACATTTACAATATTTTTTGGCAGCAGTGTAATAATGCAGCTTGATTGTCTATTTTGTGGTCTGTTCCATAGCAAATGCAGAAAAAAATGTTTTAAGAAAGGCAGATAAAGAATCTAAAGACATCAGGAGAGATGAGTCCTCCGTCACGGATACTGTGGTCAGTGAAGATGCTCACCTGCAGGTTCAAGGTTTTTGCATCTCCAACCCACATCAACAGCCACTTATGGGAAGTTGTGACAATGTTAAAGGCTTTCTTCACATAATTGCATTTAGATGATCTAAATCCATGACAGTGGTTCAGGCAGTGATCCCTGGACTGGAAACAAGCCGTACCAAGCTTCTGTGTTTGCATGCAAAACAAATGTGTTGTTTGAGTTAGAGACTGCACTTGTGGCTGAACAATAAATGTATTTTATATTGATTATGTCAATAATGTAACTACAATACAAAGTCATGGGAGGCCTAAACCCTCAGAATAATTAAATCTGAGACTGTTTTCTTTGTGAGGTTATTAAAGTTTTAAGTGTTCTAACAAATAAATATAAAATTAAAGTGTAATAATATTAAAAATATTATTAAATAGCACACGCTACAATAGTGGCAGTGTATTTGTTTTTTGTTCAGCAGAACAGTGTCCAGTGTGTTGGCTAATATACTTTTTTGCATTGAAAAAATTAAATTAGGGCTGATTTTGACTCCATCACATGAAGTGTCTTTGATTGTTATTTTTCAGTTACACTTACATACAGTGTTTATATTGATTAAATGTTGTTGTGTTAGAAATCTCTTAAACTCAACGATGATAAAACACAATGTGATTTTGTTCATTTAATTCGTATGTTTGCAAAATGAAAAACGATAAGTCACCATAAATTGTTTTTTTTATTTTTATTTAGCTGAACTTCATTAAACATTTGCTCACTCAGAAAAATCAAGTTATTCTTATTTCTGTGTTCATACAATGTGTAAGATTACATGACTTTGTCATCTTAAGAACGCTTTACTTACATCATTATTTTTAACTTCTGGGAACCAATTAGATTGTACAGTGTACAGGAACTGTACAGTGATGTAACAGATGTATTAGGGTAGATAAAAGATATGTAATGGATTAAGATTGGTGGTAATTTACCATGGGACAAATCTGTAATAATGTTGCAGATTTAATGTTTACATTTAAAAAAAATATATTTTTGTGCATCTAGGTGAACAGTCTGCTCCGCCCAGATTGAAAGCAGGGAGGCTTGATTTGAGACGTAGTAATGCTGGGCTGTGTGTGGGAACCGTCCTGTTTATTGTCCTTCTCTCTCTGTTTAGATGTTTAGAGTACACAGGACCTCTCTCTTTCTCTCTCACGCACACAGATGTCGAGTCTCGCCTCGTGGATTAAACGTCTCTGCACGTGCACGAGCATCAGACTTCTCTGTTGTTGTTTTAAACAATGTTGGACAGACCCATGCATCCTCACGCACCAACGATCCACACACACCTAGAATAAAAAAAACAAGAAACGAAAAGAAAGAAGTCTCTCACGTGATCACCGTGTCAATCTCACCCGTCTGCACGCGAGTTTAACAATAGCAGTATTAGAGTGAGTCTCTGAAATCCCCTCTATTCTTCACGGGACACATTAGCATTTTCTTTAACATATATAAATATGTCTTTAGAGGAGCCCTGCCCTCACCTCCTCCCTCCCCCTGTCTGTGCCCTTTCTTTCTTCTCCTCGGCATTGTGCTTCCATTTGCTCTAGTGATCGCCGGGTATTCGGGGTCTGAATCTGGTCGCCCGATCCGTGCCTCTTGTTGGGGCTTAAGTCTTTGAGATGGAAATAGGCGATTTGGTCGCTTTTGTCCACCAGATAAGCGGTAGAAGGAAGAGAGAGAGGGAGAGAGAGAGCAGGAGGTGAGAAAGAAAAGATGTGCGTGCCTATGTGCAGGAGGGAGAGGGGGTCTGAGATAATCGATCAGAGCTCTGACCCCCACCAATCCACCCACCGCCAATCCTCTCTCAGTGCTAACCTTTGCTTAACTCGCGTGCCATCACAAGCACGGAGCCCTAATTGGTTCCCAGCACTAATTATCCAATTATCGCCTCTCCACCAGAGAAGCGCACTCCAGGCGCTCTCCGGGGTAATGGCCTCACTGTCTATTGATGAAAATGATTAAGAGTGAATGCGTCCATCACGCTCCGGTCTGCGGCACTCGAGGAGCTTGTGTCACCGGCCCTGCAGAAGGGTCTTAAAGTGAGGAGCGCACTTCAGTTAAATGTCGCCATTGAATGTGTGTGATGCCCGAAATATTATCGAAATTGAATTCATGATAAAGGAGCGCGCGGGTTCATTTGGAGCCATTGTGTGATCCTTAATGGGTGTATTCCAGCTTCTCTTTGCTGTTTTTGTG
>VUQR01004981.1:15757-30596 GCA_015108515.1 Hemichromis elongatus
TCCAGTTCTTTGGGCTCAAGAATATACATTGCTATATAACAGTGTTACCCCCCCCCCCCCTCCCCCTCCCCCTTTCTCAAATTAAACCTTAAGATAAACCTTAAGACAATAAAAATCCTCCTCGTCAAGCCCTAAGTTTATAGACCTGTTATTAAGTGAATGGTTAATTAATGATGGTGAGATCTAAGTGCACCATCCGCATATTTTCTTAATGGTTTCAGTATTATAATCGATAATGTTGGCTGTTAAATGGACACACTGGTAACTTCTGTGCTGGCCACAGTTAAGGCAGTGAATTGCATATAACTACAGCAGCGGCAATAGACTGGCACCAGAACGCCACCGGATTGAAAACGTCCAGTATCATAAAACCTTCATTCTGCCTTCCCCGTTCCTTCCTTTCCTCTTTCCTCCTCTTAGTTAACTTCTGCTCACATCCATCACCTTCAGCCCATCTGTCGCTGATAGCTGCAACACTTTGAATAAATTCCTCTTGACAAAACAAAACGGTTAACACCTCATGAATACAGCTTTTACACCCAGCACACAGATTGTGGGGAAACATTAGGGCCAGTGGAGTAACTAGTGTAAAGAAATCTGTCCGCGGACACTCCTTCTTCGCTTCCACTTCATTACCGGTATTGTGCTCGGGAGCGCGCAATCTGTGCGGCCGTCTCCACCCGGTCCCGCCAGCTTTCTAATGAGTTTCCAATGATGATTTAAAAGCCCCCCCACCCCCTCCAAACTCCTCCCATCCACCTCTCCCTTTCACTGCTTTTCAGTTTCATCCGCTTTTGTCTCGGAGTGTTTTCCATCTCTCTGCAATTCTGAGGCAAGGAATTCAGGGGAGGTCAGGAGGAGCGCACATAAACATTCACACATCAGCCTTGAATAAAGGAACGATATATGGAGAGCTACATGGGACCGAGGTCGGCCCCTGACTCAGTCTAGTATAGAGCGGGAGAATCTGGGGGTGGGGGGTTAAAGGCTTGCTTGTGTATCTCCTCTGTTGATGCTTAGCGAATATAACTTTCTTCAAATGCTTTTCATCTCTTTTGAAAACAAATAGGAACTAAAAGTTAGTGAGATGGGGAGCTCGCGAAAAGCTCGAGGCCTCTGTGTGCACACCTGATGGCTGCACGGAGCCAGATTGCGCGGTGCTTTAGAGGAACAGATGGGAGCCGATGAGTTAAGAGAAGCATGGAGGGAGGGAATGGCATGCGTCTGGATATCACTCAAGTGAAGTTTTGACTCCCCTACACCTCTCTCCTCTTTGCGTGGTCCACGTGTGCTGAAAACACAGCATGATGAGATGACCGGAAAAAAAAATCAGTGGATGTGAGATTTTGGAATTTATGGAGGCAAAATACATTTATAGCATGATAGCACTGCTTCAAAAAAAAAAAAAAAAAAGAGAGAGAAAAAAAGTTTTGAACAGCTGCTCCAGAGGGAGATCAGCACTTGCTTATTTAAAGCTGACAAGTGTGAGACTGCCGCTGAAAATAATAACAAAATCAAAATGTAGTGCAGCATTCACAGATTTCTGTCCACACAGCGTGGCTACACTGATGTGCAATGTCACCTCACCCGCTGCTGAATGGATTGTTTGGAAGTTTTGACACAGAGAACGAATTTAGTCACAACCGGGTCAAAATAAACATTTTCATTTTATTTTTTTATTTACATGTGCAGAAAAGCTTCTAGCATGTTTCACGTGCACATCTTGTTACAATCTGACTCTTGTGTCTTGAACAAGGCAAACACATAAGAGATTGTGGCTGTGTGTGTGCGTGTGTGTTCACTCAGCAGGAACAAGTAGAGAAAAGTTGTGAGTGATTGTGACAAAGCAGTTCAGTGTGAGAGCCTCCTGCATTAAAATGCAGGATATGTGTAAAGTTTAGCTTTGGTGTTTTCCTAAAGCTCCTTCCAGAACAGCACCGTGCTGGAACAGGTACAAAGTGTTGCATAAAAAACTCACCAGAAATGGAAATGAAATGTCCGAGGCTTCAAATTTCCGGAGGAAGGCTCACCAGAGTGTAGCGATTCATGGAGGCATTGTTCACATGGATCAAGATCCTGTAGCTAGATACAATAGCTACAGGATGCTGTCGTTAGTAGCATTTAATGAAAATAGCCTCTGTGAAAAAGTTTTTTTTTCTATTACATCTAATAAATAAACATCTAATGAAGATAGATTGGCCTGCATTTCTTTACATTTATAGTCCCCAAAGGATGAACACTGTTGGCTTTCTCTCTAATTGACATTTGGATTGATTAGTATAATGTCTTGGCTTTCCTATAAAGCTTTGCAGTTCTTTAACATTACACAGTTTGGTTATTTAGCTTTATTGTTAGCATGTTAACAAGGTCTTGTAAGATTATGAGTATAGCGAATAATACTTCCTAAATGTGGGTGTCTCAAGATTGCCACTTGGGAGTGCGTTTGCAAATTGTTAGCATTTAGCACAATTTTAGCACACCCTCACGGACCACCGGCAAGGCTGCAGGCGCTCAATGCACGTCTGCACAAAGATTTTAGCCGTCCGTGTGACAGAACAGATTTGAATCAATCCAGCTGTCCACACAGGCTCGTGCTTTAGTCTTGCTATATTGCCTTAAACGCAGTCTTAGGCTGTTTTGATGCATCACTTAGCCGTGTTACACAAGCAGTTCCTTTAGATTTCTTGAAAAACAGCGTGTTTCAGAGGGAAAGTTCTTTCTTTGCCACTTTCTTTGACCCCCCCGCAGCATTTAACTGCATTTTAAAGTCTCTGCTCAGGAAGTGGAGCTGGCTCAGGTTGGCGTGACAACAGTGCTGGTGGTTTTCCGAGTTCACGCCTTGCTTTGCCGCCCATGCGTTTGATTCCCTCATGATGACAGATTGTGACCTGATGCCGCTCTGCTCCAGTGTCTTCTTCAAACCGATCTAAGACATAAAATGCTCAAATTATCGTAAGATCAAAGAATTCCACTCGCGGTCTAACAAACAATTCGTTTCATACGGTGTGAACTTCTAACATTTAATTTTAATGATTCCTTTCATTATCATAGACTAACTTTGCTGCAGAATGATTCTCATCATGAAGAAAAACATGATTTTTTTTTCAGGCTTATTAGCTCTTATACTTTAAGCAATAACCCACTAACCTACTTTATGGACTATGAGTCACACAACACAATCAGGCAGTGCATTAGCAGCCAAGGTGGAAATGCTTCTTAAACTTGCCTGTTTGATAGGCAACAGAACTCCCACATATACACTTACTTTGTAATTCCTCTCTTTTATCCCTTTCTCCCACTCCTCTTCCATCTTATCCATTCCTAGTTCTCCCTCTCCATTCCTCCACTTCTTATTGCTGTTTCAAGTCCCCACAGTGCTATTTAGAGCATGGCACTGAGCTATATTAATGTGACTAAAGAGGATTGTACAGGTAACACACAAGTCCAGCTGGCGCTACGCTCGAGCGATGCGGCTCCTCACCGAGCATTAAAGCTCCCCTGTTTATGGAGTCGCCCTTCATAAACAATACTATATAATTCTCTTTGAACAGTACAGCACATGGCTCATATAAAAGCGCCACAAAATATGAGGGGACACCAACACGCACCCACGCATAAAGTGGAAAGACTCCTAATGCACGGCACGCACACACACACAAACACAAAGATGGCAGGCTGCTCTGCACGTGCACACAACCACAGTGTTGTGTGATCAGTGTGTCCTCTCTGCATGTGCCAGCACAACTTTGAAGGGAAGGCATTGTTTTCCCTTGAGAGTAAACAACCGCACAAGAAAAATAACTATATTCAACAAATGGTCTCTGTGCACCAGCAATCCCCTCCTCACCATGCACGCACAAAAAAACAGAAGAAGAAGAAATATCTTTTTGCCCAGTATAGAACTAATCAATATTTCAGCAGCCTGGCCCTGATTGTTCATGCAGGCCATGAGAGGGCTAATGAGGCAGAGCTGCAAAGACAATGCACTCACCAACGTGGGCTATCTACTAAAGGACAAAATTACCTTTCAGATCCCTGGGATCATTCGCGCTCTGCCTGGGGTGAGATGCTACTGAAGTGAACCACTCGAGACCCCGCGCTTGCCTGACAGCTTATGAGCAGGCATATCTGTCTGAGTGAGGGAGCACAGATGTGGTTCACTCTGATCTGCTGTGTCAAAGCCTTCACGCCTCATATGCTGTTTGTTGTCAGCGCACTTTGAATTGTACTTTTTATATGGGAAACGTGGCGTGCCTGTAAATGATGCTCGATGGAACGAAAATAACCAAGGTTGAATGTTTAAATGGAAAAAAAAAAAGACAATGTGAACATTACTTACAAGGGCTTTGGTGAGGGGACGCGCTCAAAAAAAAAGGTTAGACGATAAGGAAAGTGTGATGTATATGTTGTTGTGTTCACCTGCCCTCCTAACACAGTTTGAGTTTCCTAAATGTGTTTTCTTTAGGTAACGGTGACATTTAGAGTTGAATCAAAGGCACAGCTGTCACTTGCTGTGTGATTCATAGCTGTGTCATTTGGAGAAGATGAACAAGTTCCAAATTAAACATTTTCTACACCCTACAGAGCGATAGAAGCATTTATTGATTTCACGCCTTGGTGACAGTCAAAGACTTTCAAAACTATTAAAACTCGTTTTTAAAAAATGGCTTTATGACTAAACACCGAGCTTTTATGGATTTGGTTAACTTTAGCAACAAATATGTAATTGTGGCTTGGGGCAGAAATGAATGACTGAGTAGTTTCGCTGGCATTTGCAGATCTAGTTATGAGCAGAATGTACGACTGCAGAAGGTAACTATATGCACCAAGTCCAAGATGCTATCTGTTGCCATCTCCTGATTAGCAACAGGTGCATTTCTGGGTTTTGATCTGAGTCCTTTTGACCAGACTTTTTGGGCAGACTTTGACAGCATTTGGGTAAATGTTCCATCTAAGGACAAAAAAAAGGGGAAAATATTTCCCAAAATGCAATCTTGCAGCCTTTAACTATCTCTTCCATTCCAGAAATGTGTTCAGTGCACGAAGGACGGGGTTTCCTCTCATTTTTTAGTCCTAGATTCCAAAAAAATTATTTTTTTGTACTTGGCCCTAAGACAAATAGAAACATGGTGACTAACCAGGTGTCTATTGTCGATGGCACCTTGACCCACCTTCACCTTTAGGACCACTGTGAAGAATTTTATTGTCATTTTTGACCAGGATATGTCCTTCAATGCACACATTAAACAAATATGCGTGACTGCTTTCATTCATATCTGTAAAATGACAAACATTCTGTCTCAGAGTGATGTGGAAAAACATCACTTTGTTCATGCATTCATTACTCCTAGGCTAGACTACTGTGGTTCTTTATTATTAGGTTGTTCAAAAATCTCCCTAAAACACCTTCAGCTGATCTAAATTCTCTGCTATCTCTGACCTGTCACAGCAGATGGCTGCTCACCTCTGGTCCTGGATCTGTGGGAGGTTTCTACCTGTTATGGGAGTTTTTCCTTCCCACTGTCACCAAGTGCTTCTCACAACAGATCGTCTGATCGGTGTTTATTAGTTTCTAATTATAGCAGAGCAGAGATTTCAAACTCATTTTACATCAGGGGCCACATACTTTGATCTTAAGTGAGTAAGAACAGTGAAATTCCTGTTTCTGTCAATTTAAAGAGCTTTAACTACACAATTATATTGCTGACATATCTCATTATGAGAGAACCCCCCCCGATGGTTTCAACAGTACATATCAGGTTTTTTCACATGATAAATAAAATGCGTCAGTAGTTAATGAAAGAAATATGTCAGCATGACTCTCTGGGCTTAAATGAGAAGAAATAAATGTGTAAAATTACAGAAAATCTCCTGTTTTATTCTTTCGTTTGTTTTGCCATGGATACATTGTAAATAAACAAATAAAGAGACATGATTGGACAAAAAACAGGAACTTTTTTGTCGTTACATCCATTCTTACTTTATTACTGTAGTAAGAATGGATGTGGTAGATGTCTTTATCAGCAGGACAAGCTGTAAAATCTTTGAAAATACAATTAAAAGTCCAGATTTTATGCCCTCCCTTATGTTTTCCCAAAGATGTTTACTAGATTGGAGTCCTTGCTGGGCTGATTCTGGCCCCTGAGGCCTTATACTTGACACCCCTGCAGCAAGGTCTTAAATTTACAATTTAAAGCGCCTTGAGAATGGTGATTTATTTATGTCTTGTGGTGGTTATATACACCAGCACCTCCAAAAATAAGCCACAGACCAGTCTTTGGGTTTTCACATTGTTGACTTCCTGATTCTTGCTGTTAAACCTGTTCTGGTTCTGGTACCAGCTCTTTCCGCTCTTTGTTTTCTCCATTTCTGACAAACAGCATCACACAGACTGCTTTGGGTGTCTCAGGGGCTTCGTCAGATTCACCTAAGGACCGGAGCAGCAGTACACCCTTCACTTCACTAGTGTAAGTGTTAGGCTGTGGATGTTACTCCTAATGCATCTGTTATTTCTGGTACTTTTGTGGTGCAATTAGCATCCATAGTTGGTTGAACTTTGTTTGCTTTCTTTATGAGAGCTTCAAACCATTAAACTTAACTAAAACAAATCTTTATTCTATAAGTTTGCAGCTTTATATTGAATGCTGCCCATGGCTACATTTGAACGAACATATTGTTTTACATCCAGTCATCACGAGTATATCAAGCTTGTGTGACTACACTTTGTGGTCTGGAAGGTTCACCACACCCAGTACATCAACCGCCTGGACCTAGTTTGTATCAAGGAAAAGATCTCAAAGTATTAAAACTGAGATTTACAGTCCTGCTGTTACACTAACAAACAGTTCAGCAAGGAGAGTCTGGAACTCGAGGGTAGTCAGATTTCCATCCTCCCCTACGTTGCCTCGCTGCCATTTATTAAAATGATTCTTTAAATAGTATAACACAGAATTAAGCTTACCTCACTACTAAACCTAGCTTTTGTACAGTTCCTAATTGCTCTGTTAAATCTTTGCTCCCAAATCTGCCCTCCACCCAGAGAGCCCCGTTTTTTACGCATGAAATGCTAAAATAAAGTCTAGTGGCTGCAGGACTTTAAATTCGAGTGATAAAGTTACGAAACACTGTTAGCGCATGCTGCATGTTGGGTCTGCCATCAAAGAGGAGGAAAAAAAAAACAAGCAAAGTAAACACTGAGATCTTTGCAGGCACACAAACACACGCAGCAGGCAGCACCCAATTATCTCTGCTCACAATAAATGAGGAATAGTCAAATGAGTATTGGGTCTAGGAAGTATCTTCATAGATTAGAAAATAAAAAGCAGGGGAAAACATCCTCACTCACAATTCCTCACAGGCCCTCGACACAAAGCCAAATGTAGGCTATTTCATAAAACTACAACCCCGTGTCATCAAAGCTCTCCCAGCGGAGGCGTTATTCTTGATCGCTCCTCCCGTCTAAGCGCCCTATTTCTCCACATAGTCATCTTTGTTTGCAACACTTGTCTCGCGTCACAGAGAGGAAAAAGCCCGCGTTCGATTCATCTTAACAGTTTGTGTGTCACTGGGAAAGAAAAAAAAGGGGGGGGGGGGTGAAACTTTAAAAAATTCAGTCTTTGTTGCCAGAGAACAGAAGGCTGACAAAGTTTTATAGAGGCAGCCATGAAGTTCTGCCTCATTAGATAGAATAGCTGTTCTATATTCAGGGTCTCTGTGGGGCTAACAAACGCAATGAGTGGGCCAAACTTGGTTCGTTCCGCCAGAGCAAGGGCCTTTTTTGTATGCTTTCTGTGGGTGGGGTTGGCTGGGGTACAGGGGCCGGGCCGGCCCTCCAAAATCTGGATTTTCTTTACAAATGAGCAGCCCTATTAGGAGGTGAGTGTACGTAGTGGTCTACATTGGAAAGCCTGTAGGATTTCAGGTTCCACAGCTCAGCCTTAAACGATCTAATCCAGCTTGTTACATCACTGCAGAGACCCGGACTGATCTAGCATGAAGTGAAATGCAGATGTCACATTGTTATTTTTGCCACACTGCACCACAAAGGAATTACAGTGCTGGCTGTGACTGAATGAATAATGTCTTTATCACAGGTGCTGAGATTTGAAAACTCCACTCCACAACAGCGTCCACTGGTCAGAAATTCATTTATTTCAATTTGGTCTCATTTCTATGAATTAGGCTGTCATTTCTGTCAGTTGTGTCAGAGAATCTGCGTACATGCACATTAAAAGCTGTCAAAGCCGAGCAGGAGGTCTGTAAAGCGTGGTGGGTGTGAGACACAGTTTGTGTAGTCGCTTTACAGCGTGGCTTTACTTTCTCTGTGAAATTATTCGGCTAACTCTGGAGGTTTGTTTACAATCCCTCTGGCCACTCACATTTCTTACCAAATTGCTCTTTAGTTAAGCCAAATCGCTACATTTCCAAATCTCGGTAGTTGACTACTGAGCACAGTTTTGTCATAATCAATAAAACAGGCGAATAAACCCAAAAGAGACTATAATTAATATTTTTATGCTTTCAGGACCAACATGGCTGTGCAATATAGTGACAGATTCTGCTCCAACTCCCAAACTGGAGGATGAGGGGACACCCTTGGAGTCTAGTGTCTTGCCTGAGGATACTTTGGCACTGATGGAAAGAGCTGAGGATCAAACTGCCAACCCTGCACTTAGTGGACAACAAGCTTGGAAACTGAATCACAGCCATCCTTGCAGTGAGGAGCCCACATTGAATTAGCACCCTTTTCTACAGTTCCCATGGAGCACCGCATTTGGCACCTTTAGGTCATGTTTTGCTTTTAAATGTGACTTTATGTCTTTATGTTTTAGTAACTCTCATAGCAGCTCTGAGATATTTTTAGCAAAACTTCATGCTGCCTGCTCAGCACATATCAAAGTGTTAAACAACCGAACCAAACCAACCAACCAAAACGGACCTCAAAGGGAATATTTGCAGAAGCTGCGCAAAACAGCAAGCATGGCTTTGCAGGGAACTGTTTGCTGCATGATGAAAACTGGCCAAATTGTATATGTTTACTTATAAAAAGTCAGTTAATGGAGTTAATGATAGAATTGCAAACTCTGCGGTTTGTTACTGATCACCATGATCACTGTGTTTTTGTCTCTCTGTCCTTTAAACATGATAGCTCAAAATGTTCTGAATAAATCCTGATAAAAGTTGTACCGTTGTAGAGTGAGGTCATGTTAGCACTCCATTACAATCCACCAAGGTCTTTGAGGTCAACTTAAAGATTTATTCAGCAAAAATGGGGGAAAATCCTTATAATTTAGAAACTAACAGTTGTGGTATGTGTCATCAACATATAGGAAGCCCTATATAAAGGTTAAAAACATCGTGTCACATTGGATATCTAACCTCTGCTTCAAGGTCAATAGATTGAGCTGAACATCAAACTGATAGTAGTGCTTTATAGAACTATTTAAAACTGTTTCTTGCTGCCATTGTTTATAATTGACAACATATAGTCATATAAAGAACGATATATGGAGATTTTAATATCATGTTACTTTGGATCTCTGACCTCTTCTTCGAGGTCAAATAAGGTCAAATTTTCATAAAATGTCTTTTATCTTTAAATCTTTGCTTCACATTCTGCTGCCTTTATTTGTAGCATTTAGGAAATGACTCTGCTATATGGGAGTTCGAAATATATAATTATAGTTTCCATCCTAATATCACGCCACATCTGACCTCACTTTAACATTTCACATCTGCCTTTATTTCAAGCTGACCCCAAAATGCATCACATTTTTTATAACAATGACTTTGTTATGTACGTCACAGTAACATGTTATAACAGTTTAAATACATAGCAATCTGAATATATGTACAAGTGTAACATATAAACTAAAAAAACTTTTATTACTGGATATTTATCACTAAATATTTAAATGAATTTTACTAAACAATGAAATGAATGAACATGTGCTTCATGTTGTTATTAATACCCAACTCAGTAACCCTAATCAGTACAACAAAAGCTGTTAAAGAGGAAATTATTGTTTAAAGGAAATAGCCACCAATTAAACTGGCCGTATGACCACATCTGTGGTACCAGTTTAACTCAGCTCTGCCCCTTCTTTATGTTAATGGGGAAGAAAAAAATATCAGATAGCAGGGAATGTAGTCCAGCATCATCACACCCACTCTGACCTTATTATACTCATTAATGAAATCATATTCTATGTAACAGCAGCTTTATAAAACTTTAAATTATTGCAGGGTGGTTGTGATGGATAGCATGAGAGTCTTCCTAATTAAGAGGTTAGTGTGTGTATTCCTACCCTGGCATCATTATCTTACATCTGTGATGACTGTGATAACAGGATCTCTCATCATATGCATGCTGCTCTGATTAAACAGTGTGGAATACTTGGGTTTAATAAAGCCTACCTTCATTAAGCACTTTGAAATCACAAATGTAACTATCTGCAAACAATGCATATTGGTGCAGTTGAAATGAGGTTATACAGCAAATCCGTTTATTTTTCAAATGTATTTATTGTTAAAAGGAGGAGGGTTTTGTGCGTGTGTGGGCGGGGGAGGAGGCACTGAATGTTAAAAAAACCAACAAAAAAAACCAACTTAGTTTAAGGACACATCTCTGAGTTGTCCTTCAAAAAAAGATTAGAGGATTAGGAAACCATCTCGAAGTTGCTGTTTCATGTCTGTGTCCTAGATTCAACTTGATATCCTTTGATTGCGCACAGAAAGCCACTCAGGCTGTGGAGCTGTGGGCCAAGATAATGGGGAGAAATTTGCACTGTGTCATTATTTTCATCTCAGCCCGCAGCGATCATTTATTCCAGGCGGTGTTTCATTGATAACGTTATAGGAATATCCTTTATCCGCGTCGGCTCGCTCGTTATAATGCAAATGTGATACAGGCTATTGGAGGTGTTTAGCAGGCTTGTGTCTGAAGACGTGGGTATTTGTTGGGCAGATGGACGCAGCTCCGGGGTCGCCCTCACCCCTGACCCCCCCACAGATGTCCCCAAAGCCAGCCATAGCTCCGTCACGAAGCAGTGGAAAATCAGTAATACACCGGAACAGACTAGTCAATGCCCGGGACAATTAGGCGCATTCGAGCGCCACTTCTGACTGCGCAGCGGCGCTCGGTGCAGCGATTAGAGCTTAGATGAAAGAAGGAGAGGGGCCAAGCAGTGCCTTTTGGTGAAGGCCTGTTTGACCGATGGCTCTTGCCTGAATGAGATTCTGGTGGTCATACATAAATTAAGAGGTTAAGTGAGCCATCAGGAACAACTGTTTGCATTTATTAACTAAGGACAATAGCTCCCAGCGTGAGCCTGCAGCCTGCATGGGGCTTTTCCCTTCGGACTGGCTTCTCTTACGCATGTTTGAAGTTACCTTCAGTTTCCTACATTAGTTTAGACTGCAGGCCGGCCTAATCTACATCAATCAAACCCAATTACCCCTTCAAAGCTCATTCTTGTTATCGTACAATATAATAACGGGTATGCTGCAGGTCAAGGGGATAAAAAGAAGAAAGAAAACGCACTAAAAGCAGGCTGTATAATACCAGCAGCATACACAGCACAATTGGAATATTACAACCCTTCTTCCTATTAAGGCGCTCACAGTGTTCCAAATGGTCAGCCGGTGACGACATATATATGATATTCAAAAAATGTCGAAAAACCCAATAAGCTGCGACTTCATTAAGACATCAGAGACTGAAAATGTTCCCGAAGCTCGTTACAGCCTACAGACCAAACATTCCCACTCACACGTGAGGAAGGATCCCACAGGAATGCGTGAGGCAGGTGTAAATTTAAACTGTTAATGAGGCGCATCAAAAGCATCAAAGACACGTCGTGCTGAGCCATTCTGCCATTAGTCCATACTAGACAAAAGCCATCAGAGAGTTTTCCTCGCTAAACGGTACAGAATGGACGCAAACAGCGGGAGTTATATTGTAGCCGCAAAACCCCTGCGGACTGCCCCAGGATACCTCACCAGCCATGTCCTATGAGTTTTACTAACGAGACAGATGAACCCTCTACTATTGGCCACAACATAATGCGGGGTCTATAGGCCATGATGAGGACAGTGGTATGGAGTTATACTAGGGTGATAGTTAAATAATGAATGAAGATGTGTATGGCTTCCTGCACATAGCGTTTGACACAATAACCTACTTTATTACATTTACTATATTCTATCTCATACAGTTTATATTTAAAATACACTATGCTATCTTACAACAGCTGTTCCATCTATTCAAGATCGTTTAAAGAATCAGGTTTAGCCCCAGGCCTTTCACACTGCAGTAACTTTTCACCCAAATGTTTCAGAAGTAAAGTTTCCTAAAGCAGAAAAGTGTTCCTGTGAGCTATAAACAGAGCCCACTATGATAGAGGATCGTTTGTATACTTTACTGGAAAACAAGCTGACCAACATGGAGCTACTTTGATTTATATTACATTTTTAAAACCAACTGATAATTTTTTTCCTCAAAAATTAACCATCTATTTAAAACAAGCCAGTCTAGCTGTGTAGTTCTGCCATGTTGGTGCTGGTTTGGTTATGTGGAGCTGCTGACTGCTCTCCCCAGTCATTAGCTGTATTTTTTTGGGGGGGGGGTCATTTTTACAGCTTTGCTATGTTGGCTCCCTTTTAACACTTAAGCCAACTGTCTAAACCCATCAGCATTCAGCCTAAGCACAGTGCAAAGGTGATGCGCTGTTGGCTTGATAAGCCAGATCTCAGTCAACACTGAGCAGGGTGTAGCACTATGGATTACCAGAGCAGCGCCATGCTGGGACCTTGAGAGAGCGGCGCAAGATTTTAAATGCATTTTCGTAGTCTTTGCATGGTGGAATTCCCATAATCCTTTTCTTTCTCTGTACAGACACCAACTGGGGACCGTGAATCTGCCTTAACCCAGCTGTTTCCTGGCTGAGAGTGACAGTCATAAAGCCAAACTCTCAGGAAGAATATAATTTTTTAAATGTGTAAATTCTTTGATTACTTTTGGGTAGATTAATCATGACACTGGATTATACTTAAAAATATCACCAAAATGTTAAACTGACAGACAAATAAAACCAACTGGGTGTCAGTTTATAAGAAAAAAATAATTAAATGCATGTAATCAAATGCAGG
This sequence comes from Hemichromis elongatus, assembly GCA_015108515.1. NCBI lineage: Eukaryota > Metazoa > Chordata > Actinopteri > Cichliformes > Cichlidae > Hemichromis > Hemichromis elongatus. The sequence goes on from VUQR01004981.1 coordinate 28,907, forward strand.
CACCTTAAAATCGGCACTTTTTTTTTTTTTAGAATAATTCAAAATGCACTCATATTTGCTATCCAACCTGGTTATGGCTACAAAAATCCATCTCAATAGGAAAATTTGACCTTAATCTCCAAATTCACATTGGCCCTCAGCATCAATCAATTTTAAATCTGTACAGCTCTCTGCCAAACCATGAAACTTCAGTAGCAGTTATTCTGCTACATTATAATAGAGCAGCATACCTCCTGAAGCCACGTCCTTGATGAGGCGCAGGAGATACTGACTTGGCGGAATAATGGAGTATCTTTTCATCTGAATGAAATTTACATCATCTATCACTTGTGAAGCAGAAAATACTCTGTTATCTGCAGAAAAGAAAAATTCCTCTTGCATATTGCCAGAGTGACCTTTTCCACTTTATTTTCCTACATCAGTGTGAACTTACCGATGCATGGGAGTGGAAAACTTTTCTATCTCGTTTCTGGCAAAGGAAACAATGTTCACTAATACAGGGCAAATTGTCCTCAGGCGTAGGAATAACATCTTTGAATGATGAAATCGAGCACGGTTCCCTTTGGCAGGCAAACTCCCTTACATCCTTGCATCTCACCAGGCATGTAGGGGTAGGTTTTGTGGGTGTGGGTGTCTCTGTGTGTGTCTGTGTTTCCCTGAGGGCTGATGGCAGGCTTGCGTGTGCGTATGTACACTTGCTGTAGGTGGTTACACATGTATGTGTGTGTGGTTTAAATGAAAGGCAGCTTATGCAAACGAGCTCATGTGACCAACTCATGGGACAAGAGACAGTCTCATGTGGAGTCTTAATGCGCCGCTCTACCAGTGTTTTACCCAGGACTAACAAGGCACGGCGCGCCATCAGGGGCTGAGGAGCGGTGTTCACAAGTTAGACAAGTCCACGGGTTTCATGTGAGGCGACACAGAGGGCCCCGCTGAGCGCGGGGTTGAGGTGCGGCGGGAAGAATTAGCAACAGTCAAGTCTGTGGCCCACTTCTTTCCTTTGGGGACTTGATGACAGCCCAAGTGCTTGACACACTGGCATGGCAGTCTGCTGTTTGTGTGGATTGTCAGGGGGGATAACAAACAAGCGGGATGGGGGGGCGTCTACTTCTCCTCTCCTGGCTTGTCAGTCATTTCTCATCCATAGGACAGCGAAGGTGGCGCGCCTCCAAAGCCTGGCCTACTTTCCCGCTCTCCGACAAAATGGAAATGGGCTCAACTTATTTCTTTGCGAGTGTCTGTCGGGTTTTAATTAACATCACAGTCGTTATCATAAAACAGCGCTCTGTCTATATCTTACAGCAACGCAATCCCACATCCTCCTGCCTTCTGTGTGTGTGTGTGTGTGAGGGAGTGACAGAAACTGAGGGCTGAAATCCATAATTTAACCAAATGCCCACGAGCTCCACACAGCAACACTGATTTCAAGACCGTCCTCTCAGGTCTCACATGAGCAAGTGCTGCTGTGGGTGTTTCCTAACACACACACACACACACACACACACACACACACACACACACACACACACACACACACACACACACACACACAAACACCCACACACAAACACACACACACACACACACACACACACACACACACACACACACACATGCATTAACCTGCTTACTAACACACACACACTCACACACACACGCACACGCACGCACACATTAACCTGCTTAC
>VUQR01004981.1:37663-57175 GCA_015108515.1 Hemichromis elongatus
TGGGAGTATTTTTTTTTTTTTTTTTTTGTGGGGGGGGGGGGGGGGGGGGGGTACATTGTACATTGCCTCATTTTCATACAGTGTTTTCAATCTGTGGTGCCATATTCTCATTTAGGGTTACTCTATAGTTTTAATGATAGTTTCTTTAGCCATTGTTTCTTCGATTCTTCGACATCTGTCCAGAGTAGTGCAGTGAATCGATCCGTGCACTTTTGGCTCCTCCAGATTCAGCCTTTAGAGGCCTGACAAATTTCTTCAGTATTCATTCAAAGAAAGCTGAAAGCAATGGACACTCAGCCTGGACTAGCTTAGAGACAAGCTGAGGAGCCCGGTCATTCAGAAGTCTTTCAGGTTAGAGCTGCTACTCTACTGCTTCAAAGGGAGGTGAAATAACCCTGCGGCAGATTATATCTGTCAGCTGGTTTGGGAATACCTCTGGAGGAGGTGGCTAGGCAGAGGGAGGTCTGGGCATCTTTGCTGGGAGTGTTGTCCCTGCGACCCTGATGGATGGATACTGTTTACTGCTTTTGGGCACACTTATTCATTTTGATAAAACTTAAGTTGGAAGTTATGATATAATTATCTTCAGCTATGGCCTGTCAATATAATTACCTGGTACAATTATGTAACCATGGAGGAAGACAAGACATCTTGATATATAAATATACAGGAATATGCCACATATTCCACTTTAATTGCAACATTTTTTTTTCCACAATTTACAGACTGCACATTATGATTACATGTAATCATATTTGTGGTGCACCACAAATATGATTACTTTCGTGTCAGTATTGATGTAGTTAGTAACAGAGGTTACATTTTGAACATGGACTCTTGGAATAAATGAAATCTGATGTGCCGTGTTTATGCTGAAACTATAGGTGGGCACACAAGATTAGTATCATCAAATTAGTATCTGACAAAATGTGAAATATAAAATGTTAATGTGAATATTTGGAATACTTAGAAATAATTGAAATACTTTCTATAGTTTGGTACCCTGTACCCTTTTTCCTGAGGACATCAACTCATACTCCTTTTAAAGGAGGTGATTTATATCGTTAGTGATTTTCCGACCTTTTATATCACTGACTCTTCAAATATGTCCTGGAATGAAGATAACAGGAGCATCCAAATGATCCATCCAGCGTTTTCAATCAAATTTTGAATTTGGGATCCAAACTTGTCAGAAAAGTTACTAAACCGTGTTGTATTGTCACGAAAGAAAATAGATTCAACGGTTGCCCTATAAAATAGTAACACAATGCATTTGTCCCCTCTATGAACCCTTAGCAAATACAAGAGTTACCCAGTGTAACTGACAAAGTTTCACTTGTTCAACCTTCTCCTCGCTAATTAAAGCCAATGATGATCTCCACTATATCTTGGTTTAAAGATCATGTCCTTATTTCTGGGACATACCAACTCCTGTTCCAGGGAAGTCTCAGAGAAAAAGGTGTTCTAAGAAGAGGCTAAATGAGCCTCCTCATGTCATTTGCTTTAGAAATAAAAAAAGAGCCTGCGAGTTTAAAGTTGATCATCCTGAACAAAGGTTTTGTAAACCAGTCAAAGGCTCTGGAATTAAAGCACATTGAAATGGGGTGATTCTTTTTGATACACTCTGTACTGTGATCAAAGTACAGCCTAAATGCAACAAAAGTCAGTACATCACTCATTGTACTGTATACATAATATGTAGCATGTAATATAACTGTCTTCATTTTTGATGTCACATTCAATCCTCCTGGGCTTGAACGATTCTCAGAAATCTCTCAAGTGATGCTGAATGATTCCTAAGCTGATATTATTCTCTTAGCCAGAGGGGATAGGCTGCTTTGGTTCCAACTTTAGTGGCAGACTTGAGCAGGTCAGGGTTTTCACTTCTTAAAAACTCTTATTTTTTTGGTGATGGTGGTAGTGGGTTACAGTCACTATGTCATTTTATTTAGATATCAAAACGTACATACAATCTATAAATTGCATGACGTCATTTTTCGAGGGTGACCTCTGCATCATGACTCTTCCCGTACCTCCTAACCGCTGCAGCGTTTGCAGTAGCCTGCTGACGCTCTCGCTTCTTTATAAAGTTTTATGTTCTAGTTTCTTACTTGTTCAGACACTTCTTTACCGTGTGGAGCCGTGTTGCATTATTCACAAGCTGGGCCGAAACTGAGAAAGCTGTGGTGTTCAAAGGCTCTTTCATAGCCTCTTTCAAGCAGTTTGCCTTAATTGGAAATTACATGTGTATCACTTACATTGCACTGGTTGCAAGGGTGTGCTTACTTGCATTAAATGCGTATGTTCAGTGTCGTCTGTCTGGCCTGTTTGATTTTAATCACATCTGAGATCAAACAACACACACTTAAACACAAGAAGTATAGTTAGTAAGGTGATAGTCCCATTTGAATGATGTTGCACAGGGGTGTACTCGGTCTGGGGGTATAGTGTATGTACAGCAAAAAAACTGAACCCAGTCAGCTAAAATTCATTATTTGTGTCTTGTCTAAGATACCTTCCGGAGTCATTTACTGCATCTTTGATCCCCTGTGCATTAGTTAGGCATCACAGACGGAGGACAAAACAGACTCTTGACTCATGTTTCTGGCTGCAAGAGACAGCAGGTAGCATTCACAACAACAGACACATCCCGGGGCAAATCTATTTTAAAGCTGACAGCCGGCGACTTTCTCCTTTAAGACAGCGGAAGTGCAACCTGAAGCCTTGATCAGGACAAAGGCCGAGATTTATTTAGACTTATGAAATGATCACAGTCATGGCAGTGAAAGCCAGTGGAGAAAAAAATGTGCATAAGTGCTTTACTTGCTCACACACACACATATTCCCATGCACACACCTCTTCACAATCAGAAATCAGTGCCTATCTGCAGAGAGAAAAGAGAATTCATTAAACTCAGCCACCCACGCTGGGCCACAGAATAAACGGGGGGTAGCAAGGGAGGCAAGTCGGGGAGGATGAGGATGAGAGACAGAAAGAGAGAGAGCAAAGATGGTGAGAAAAAGAGGGAGGGGGATGAGGAAAAAGAAAAGAGATGAGAGAGAGAGAGAGAGAGAGAGAGAGAGAGAGAGGATGGAGTCCTCTTAGCGGGGGCCCATCAAATGAAGTGGATAGGAGGTCAGTTGAACAGAAAAGCTCTTTAGGAGCAAAGGGATGAGAGAGAGACTGGAGAGTAAAGAAATAACAGAACACTGTTGGAGAGAGGAGAGCACGACTATGTGTGAAGGCGGTGTTAGATGGGCTCTGGAGTCTGGAGTTAGTTTGAGATCATAACATACACAGAAGCAATTAAAAGTTGTCCTCACAAACTCATCAAACTGTCTCGCCTCCAGCTAGTCACACTAGGTTGTCCCTGCTCGCCAGCCGATCGGCCCACCTCGCACCTTTGATTTTGCCAAATCTGACTGACAGCCAATCAGATAATGCGTTCCCGGTCAGCGTGGACGTGACCAGAGGCCGACACCAGTCTCTAACCTCTGCCGCTCGGTCTTTACCCTGGGCCTAATCCGCACTGCGCTAATCTGGTTAACTAGAGCGGTTTCTGAAATTAACAAAAGCTTAATCTAATTCCCACTTAGCACCAATTAAGAGATTACTGACCGCATATCCTATTATCATAATGATCGAGCTTTGGCAAACAGTCAGACTGTGGTAAAAATGGAATCAAGAAAATGACAGCAGCAGTCAAGAATGAGACGTCGGTGTGGAGTTAGAGATTGTGTGTGTGACAACAGCGCTCACTCAGATAAGAAGCAGAGATACAGCGGAGGAAGAAATGCGAGGTTCCTCTGTCTGCCTTTTGGACACACACAAACACACACTTACACACACGCTCTTCACCTTAAGCCTTTTACTGTCCAGAATGTCAGCAGCTATCTCCAGCACCGCTGCCTGTCACATACAGAGAGAGTGTGTGAAGCCAGTGTGTGTGTGTGTGTGTGGGGGGGGGGGAGACAGCCTGAGAAGCTGAGGGATGGAAACATGCAGGAGGGAGGGGCGTCCTTGAAAGAGGACAGAGGTGTTCAGCTGGATCTAATGTGAGGAAACAACTGGAGCACATACATACTCGCTCATGTCCACACAAACACACACACACACCACTGTTGCATCAATCACATTCCTTTCCAGGAAAAAAAGAAAGAAAAAACATTTGTTGGGATAAATTCACACGAATCTGCAATCCGCCCGGCTAAATCCATTTGTCCCATTCAAAACCTCCACAGACCAGCCTTTTATATCACCAGTATAGGAATGGGAGCAAGAGCGGGGCCGAGCCCCAGCCAGGCTCTCTGCAATGGGCCTCAGCATCATTATCATCAGCAGCGGGCCTCTCAGATGCGCCAGCACAAGATCAAAGGAAAGCCTCTCAATCTTCTCCCCTCACTGAGGCAGCACAGAGCTGCTCTATAACTGGCATCTTGGTCCTGCGATAATCCTCCCATTGATCTACTTCACAGAGTTCAGTCTGCACTAAGGCTTCTGGGTTGAGGGTTAAAAGATGCAGAGGAATGTCTGTCAGAGTTAGCAGCACAGGGTGCCAGATCTTATTAAGCCATGAGGTGGCCGAGCTGTGCTTTTACAGTAACTTGTTTTTTTTTTTTTTAACATGCCTTGCTTACATGAGGTAATTTTAATGTTTCATGAGGGCTTCTAGCATTTGCATAGATTCTACTCACATCATCATTTCGCCTTTTGTAAAAGATACAAAAATGGGTTATGTATTTAGCACAAGCAATTAAAAAGCATATCCGCTGCAACATGTAGGCATGGGGTAGAGGGGCAAATTAATTCACCTTATTTTCTAGTTCCTTCCTTTCCTTTGAAGTCCGGGAGAGGGAGTTTGGACTGGAAGGCAGAGGGAGAGGGTGGAGGGTGAAGATGATTACAGGGAACAATAGACCAAAGAGCCATTACCTCAGCACTGCCACTGGGCCTCCAGCCACTCAACATCTCCACCTACTGGTGACTTGATGCAGTGCCAGCATGTCCTGCATGGTTGTGCTGACTGGCTCTGCTGAGTTGACAACATGGAAGTCAGCTGATGTAATGTCTGTTGCGACGCACTAAACACTAAACAAGAAAAGAGAGGCTGCAGTTTGAAACTCATCAAAAGTTTAGCCCGTGTATACAAAATTGGAGAGATGAGCAGAGTAGATATTGATGAATGCAGAGGTCAGTGCTTTCCAGAACATCTGTCAGAACTGTATAAGTAGAGGAGATGTTTTTCCAAATTGTGACAGATGTTCAAAATAAATGTGTATACATGCCTTTGGATTATTAGTATTATTTCATGTTAACCTAGGTTAAGCTAAGCATTTTCACATGATTGTTGAACTAGAGCTTTAACAATAAAATGCTAAATTTAATTGGAATCATTTGGGAGAATGCTTCTTCTAAGACATGAAGATGTTTGTGGATTTTTTTGCTTTATAACCTATCAATGTGAGAAAAGACTAAAGACATCCCTCACACTGGCCGATTAAATATGAATCTGCAGCTAGGCAGTTAGCTAAGCTTGACAAAAGCAAAACAAATAGATGTCTAGGAATGGGGATCAAGAACTGGTTCTTGTAGAAAAAGGGTTCCCAGTCGTCCAGTTTGTTGAAATTTTTAATCTGCCAGCCTATCGATCCTGTTTATCGGTTCTTGCATTTGCACTACAATCAGCTGATTTAAGTTTCTGTGTCAAAAGAGGAAAATAGCGACGCAGTCTAGAGAATGGATATGGACATTATTTTTACTGTACAAAAGGACAAGATAAAGAACTGCATCCAGGACAGAAAGAACCACATTATGCTGCTAACACAACTTTGGTTCTTTGCAAGCATCTGCCAAGACAGCATGTTAACTCTAAGCTAGTCAGAAACCCAGAGTGAAAGGTGAATGAATGGCAACCCCAGCATTCACAGGACTGTAAAATCAACAGGTAACAAGCAGATAAGCAGTCAGGCTGCAACATCCTTTCTGCCTGTCCAAGTTTCTAAAGCAGAATCACTGTGGCGATCACTTTTTTGTGCTGGTTTTCATCTTTGCTTTGTGCGGTCAGCTTTGTATTACAGATGTGTGTCCTCATTAGGGATTTGTGTTTGTGTGTGGGGTGGTGGCCTCAGGTTTATATTGTTAAATGGTGATTATGAGACAGTGTGATTTAGCTATTTAACAGAGTAACATGAAAGTATGGTAATGATAAGCATAACAAATTATGTATCAAGTGTATCCAGAGAATAACAGTTGAAAGGGCGGAAGTAGGAAAGTAGTGGCGATTTGGTGGAACAGTACCTGGGTCAGGCTCATCTTAATGAGCCTGATACATGGTGTTTTCTACGTCCCAGGTGATGGCGCCCACCTTGCAGGTTGTAGGAAGGATATTTGCACGCTCTGGTTGATCAGTGTTGGTGCCAAACTGGAAGACAAGGCATCAGGCTTGATATTCCTGGAACCTGGACGATAAGAGATTGAGAATTTAAAGCAACCAAAGAAGAGAAACCAATGGAATTGGTGAGCATTCAGTCTTTTAGCAGTTCTTAGATAGGTTAAATATTTGTAGTCTGTCCAAATGGTGAAAGCTTGCTTAGTTCCTTTTAGCAGGTGCCGTCATCTTTCTAGGGCCAACTTGACTGCTAACACCTCCCGGTCACCAACATCGTAATTCCTTACTGCAGGAGTAAGGCAATGCAGGAAGAAGGCACAGGGTTGCAGCTTACCTAGGGGCCCTGGATGTTGGAAGAGTACAGCCCCAACTTCAGAATATGAAGTACCCACCTTTACAATGACCAACCAAGAAGCTACTGGAGCATTGGTGAGGCTGAATCGCATAACCATATATTCATAATGTCTTGGGGGTTAGTTGAAAGCTGTTTTCATTCATCCTCCTGCCAGATGTAGACTAGTTGGTAGGTGTTGCGTAAGTCAAGTTGTGTGAAGAGAGTGACCCAGTGAATGGGTACAAAGGAAGAGTTGATCCGGGGTGGTGGGCACTTGTTTTCAATTTAGACCTCTAAAGTAATTACAGGGACAGAGTGTCTTGTCTTTTTTTGGAAACAAAGAAAACACCAGGGAGGAGGATGGGTGGATGATGCCAGCTGCCAAGGACTTATGGATGTATTTCTCCATGGCCTCACTGTCGGACTGTGACGGGTTGTAGAGTCTGCTACAGGATAGCCGGACTGTGGGAAGAAAGTGAATAGCACAATCATAGGGCCAGTGAAGTGGAAGAGACAACGCCTTATCCTTACTGAAAACCTCCTGGAGATCATGGTATTCTGTGGGAACTGAAGAGAGAGCTGGTGGAAGAGAGATGGTGGGTGATGACCGTTGATTTTCTGAGGGTAGAGCTGAAGTGAGGCAGTTAGCAATGCAAACTTTAGCTTCTAATATTTTGACCTGTTCAGTCAATGCAAGGATTTTGTTTCTTTAACCATGGGTAGCCAAAGATTAAGGGCAATAGTAACCAAGGCTTGGAACTGGTCATAGATCTGCCCACCTGTATCCCTGAAAAGACTGGTGGGCGGAACCTTTTGGCCAAAATGGACGGGTAGCTAGAAAATGATCCGATGCTCCAAAGTAAAACCATTTGCAGAAGCAAAAGCGTCTCTCTATCTCTCTCTTTCTCTCCTCCGGTGAAAGTCGTGAACAACCCACCTGCATAGGCTCAAGGAAGAGGGAGAGGTAACTGAAGCAGATGTTGACACGGGAAGTGGACCAGCAGAGGGAGAAATCGGAAAAGAGTGGAACAAGGATTTATGGCACTTGTAGTTCTTTTTAGCCTCTCTCTTTTTCAGGCAATTGGCAGTCCTGAGAGAGAGAGAAAGAGAGAGAGACCAAGTCCTCAAAAGATGAGGGCTCATCATGATCTTTCTGATAACTGATCCTTCATTTGATCACTAAGGACTTACAAAACACTCCCTTAAGGACACTAATGAGTACTGTAATAGGAAACCCTGCACCAACCCAGTTCCCCCGAAAAGGGTTCAGGCGCCCTGGAAACAGTGTCACAAAACACCAGCATGAGTTGAGGTGGGAGCAGCAAAAGATGGAGTGGCCTCCTCGGGAGCTGAAAATGGGGTTGGCGTGGTTAAAACGGGTGGCTGACTTGGTAATGGAATCAGACCTTAGCTCCTTGTTGATCTCCTTAGCCTCCCTGATAGTTGTCAATGGATGACAGGTGAGCAGGGCAGGTGAGGAACCAGAAGGCAAGTGCAGGTTAACACAGTAAGGCAGTGGAAAAACAGCAGATTCTTATCTAACCGCTAAGACTGGTGGATCTAAATCTTCACCACAAAGTATGTTCACTTACAAGAAGAAGGGGAGTGAGTGGGTCAGCACTCAGGGCACAGAGGCTAAGTCGACCTTAAACACACTATTTATTTACGTGGAAAAAGACAAAACCAGAATTACAAATACAGTTTTAAAATACCCCCTATACGGTTCTTTTCCTCCTGCTCACTTTCGTGCATTTCGTTCCCCCTGTCTCTGCGCTCAACATCCCCTTCAACAGGTCAGTTTGGCAGCTGATAGGCCACCTCAGGGAACGCCCCCACCTCCACAGGTGCCTACTATTGTCCGCCTAGTCCACAGTGGATTAAAAGAATACTGTGCAAAAACATTAAAACATACAATATAAATATCAGGATAAAACTATACAAATAAAAACACTACTCTATGTACCAATGCACAGTATGATCCAAAACAACATAAAACATAAAAACATGCGACATTTACTCAGATCCTATCACTATCACTATCTGAAATACAGAAGTGCCTCAAACCTGCACTCTGTCTGATGGTGATTGCTCTGGTTGCAAAAAGACTTTCAGTTGTATAAAAGTCTATGGGAAAACACCTTTCTGTGTTGACCTCTGTAAACACTTTTCTGATGAGTTAATGGGCTCAGTCATTTGATATGGCTCATACTGAATAAAAAAAAGTCATCTGAGACTGAGTCACTTGGATAAGTGATGAAATGTGAAAATACTGCATCCAGATGAACAGAATCAATGTGCCAGCACTAAACGACATCATGGCAGCAACTTTCATCTTTTACTCTGTCTGTGATTGGAACCAATGGAGTCGCACGCTGCTGGGTGGTAAAAAAAGAATGTGGGTTTGAAGCACTTCCCCACTGGCTTTACTTTTCATTCTTACCTGCGTCTGCCTTTTACATGCAGTATATGATATTAAACATGCATTTTATCAGCCTTTAGTTGTGCTAGAGGGAGGAGATTTTAAGTGGGTTTTTTTTCAACCTTGATTAAATAGAGATAATCTGCTAAGCTAAGATAGCTGCCCACTGGCTGTGGCTATCAACATATATAAGTGGTATCATTCTTATCTAACTCTTGCTAAGTGATTTTGCTGAGATGTCTAACTATTTCTGTTGCAGCTTGATTATAGCTATTAAATTGAAAAGGCTACAGTCAAAGCGAGGCAAGCGTGAAGACTATACACAGATTTTGTGTGACAAATAAAGACAGAATTTTTGTCAGGTTGTTGAGCTGCTTTATGACTGTGGGTTTGGTCAGCATGCATTAATGTGAATTTTTAACTGGGAATGCGAACGTGTTGACAAGACTTATCACATGTGGTTTTCTCTTTATAAACACTCACAGGTCAGCGCTCTCTCTCTCTCACACACACACCTACTCAGACGCCTCCGTCTTAACCGCACAATTTTCCAAAGCTCGGCAAAACGCATTGATAAGGGAGTGCACGCATGCACACACACATACACACACACAGATACACCGCAGTGTGAAATTGGGTCAGCAGTGGAGAGTGGGCTTTAATGCTGAGCACATACGCTCTCTAAAACTGATCTGCATATTCATGTGGGTGGCTATCAAAATGACACACACACATATACACACAGTTACAAGCACACACATAAATAAGTACATGCATGTACACATTGGCCTAAACTTATCCATCCCACACACGTGCCCACACGTGCACACATACATGCAAATGCATTCACACATACACACACCCAGACAACAAAGCACAAAGAAAAACCCTAAATCTCATGGATATTGTAACTGTCAGGCAGCTACAGGGGGCATTTATGCTCTACTCATTCTAATTCTGTGGCTAAAAATGAGTTTCTTCCTCTCCCAGCTGTACCATGTCAATCATTTTTCTTCTTTTTCGTTTCACTTCCCTTCCTTACTTTTCCCCCGCTGGCAAAAGCAGTGGCCATCTTTCAGAGAAAAGCAAAGTCCGGCTGCTGCCGGCCGCCCGGCAGAACAGCCCTCATTACTTCAGAATTTGTGGGTGAGTTATAACATTGTCAAAAGTCTTAGAAGTGCTCACACTTCACCCAAAAGATATTCACGCGCCAAAAACAGAAATAAATTACCATTGCCTCATATGATTCTGCTGCTGAGCCTGGAAGGTAGTGGGAGAAAGAGAGGCAGAGGTGTGAAAGAGAGAGAGGGATTGGGGAGAAGAAAAGGAGAAAGAAGGAGGTGGGGAGCATAGGGGAGGGGAATGAGAGGTCTCTCCCCTAGGATATACTTGTCAAAACCCCCTACTTTGCGTTTCTGACTTTTTCGGCAATGAACAACAGTTTTCTCTGACAAAGCATTTTCCTGCTTATTTGCAGACGGAGGGAGGAGACGGGCTCAAGTTGGAACGTGAGAAACTTAAAGGGTGTAACAAAGGATTCAGAGCCTGTAAGCAGAGAGCTCTGAAGGCAGCTAGGGGCCGGGGGAGAGAAGGTGGGGGTAGAGGGAAGGGGTAGCTGTGGTGCTGGTGGTGCTGGTGGTGATGGAGGTGTGTGCTAGTGGTGGTGTCTTTTGAGGAGGGAGATGGTAGGGGGAAAGAGAGAGGAGGACATGGAGAGAATGAGACAGAGAGTGTGTGTGTGTCTCCTGTGTATGTGTTTGGGGACCCACACAGTGAGGCCTGAGCATGTGATTTATTTCAGAATACTAATGTCTCTTTGATCTCCACCGCTTTAAAAAAAAACACCCTGCTGGGATTGTAGGCGCACACACACACACTTACACACACACTCTGACACGTGCACACAAATGCATATATGTATTTATATACACACTCTACCTACGAGCACACACGTAGCCACATTAATATTGTTGTGTCGCCGCAACTGTCCCAGCTCATTTATGCGCACACACCCACGCACACACACCCACGCACACACACATACTCCAGGGTGTCTAATCTACTTTAACTATAATCAAATCCATAGAGATCCAATTACAAAGATAGAGGAATATTTGTTTTTCTCTGTACATCCTAAAAGACTAATTAAATTTTCATGTAAAGATGAAATTATTTGATATAACACAAACGTCTTTTCATTTTCATAATTGTAAAGTGATATCTTTTAATTGGGATTCCTGTGACTGTTTCTGCCTATTTCAGCTTCATTCGTAGGCCCGTTAACCTGTGCAGTGCTCACTGGCACGCACCCACACAGAATCATGATTTACTCCTCTTACCTTGCTCTTTTTTTCCCCTCTACACTTCCATCATTATTCAGAGTCAGGGTCATGGGGGCTAGAGCGTATCCCAGCATGCACTAGGCAGGAGGTAGTCAATCACCTGCTATAAGTAACAAAGGACAGGAACAAACAACAAAAAAGGAAAAAAAAGAATTTTCTGAGTTGTTTGTCTTTCATTTCTTTCCTAAGCAAAGTCATTAGAGTCATGCATGCTTTTATTGCTGTGAGGCTTTAATTGAGCTAACAGCTAATGTCACTAGCATGCCAACATATTCATAACAAACTTGCTAGCTATTTAGTAGGTATTTTTGTGTCGTAATATGTCCTCTGAAAATATTAAACTACAAGTAATTACCTCCACTGTGGAGGTTATGTTTTAGTAACGTTTACATGCATAATTGTTATTCTGTCTGTATCGCTCAGTTTTGAATAAATTCTGCTAATGCTAAATAGAGCTAACTATGCTTCTTGCTGCCATTCTTTGTAATTGACAACTTACGGGCATATAAGGATATGTAGGGATTCTAAAGATCACACTACTTTCGATCCCAGACCTCTTCTTAAAGGTCAAATGAGGCCAAACTTTCACAAATTGTCTTTTATCTATAAACTTTGTTTCAAATTTGACTTGTTTGTGTTGGCAGCATTTAGGAAATAATACTGGTATATAGGTATTCTAAATATCACATTATAGTTTTCATCCAAGTTCTCATTTGATCAATGAGCACTCTTTCTTTCAAGAGGGGAGGGGTAAAAAAATGTGATCAAAACTATCTTTCACTTGAAGTGAATTTTACTAAATAATAAAATAATGCTACACATATATATGCCAAATATATTGAAATGGGTTTTAGGAGGGTAATTAGCAAAAGCCTGCACGTTGTTTTACTGCACTAAACACAAGTACATTTAAAAAGGACAATAAAACCCAGATGAATGTATATAAATTCAAATAATATTCCCTGAAAACTAAATACTGCCCAGAGAGTGAAAAGCCTTGGTGGAAGTTTACGCTTTCTGATCGATTCTTGTTTTGACTTGCAAAGTCATTTGAACTAAATTTTCTAACTTCAGTCTTACGTCTTCTAGTTTTAGTTGACCAAACTAAATACAATATCTCCTAAAGGATGCTCTGCTGCAGTTCAACTTTATTCCTTGTTAAAAGAAGAGGCCTCTTCCACAAGCTGATGGTTAGAGGATAGCTGTCTGATTTTTTTAATGTCTGGACTAGAGTGACCTGGTGTATGACTATACAGCATTTTTATCCCTTGTACACCTAACTTTAGTTTTCAAAAATCAACCCTGAAAAACAGGTACTTTTTCTAAAGTCTGCCTTTTATCTAATGTTTGTGAAGAAAGCCAGTCATCATGGGTCTCCTGCAGGTTAAGATTTCACTGTGTTTTGCTGCCTACGCTATGCCCACAGTGGAAAATTGTAAGCTACCAGAACGTTACAAAACACAAATGAAAAAGAAAATACCCCCAATAAAAGGAACACACATACAGTAAAGACTGAAACTTGTAGGTAGTGGTTGAAACTGGTGGAGGTTGATTCTATGAGAGTTTTCGTTCTTTCTTTTTTAATGTTTTTGTCAGCGTCTCACAAGAAAGCAGCAGATCAGAAAGAGACGTGACCGTTGCTGGATGCACCCCCACTGAAACCCAACTGACCCAAGTACAAGCCACAACAGTAAATGAAATAACAACAGTTTTAAAGGGGATAAAAAATTTAAAAAAAAAAAAAACCTACATGAAAGAAAGAAGACTACGGTAAGATTTTTGATTCTATTTATGCCTATTGTATGTCTGATTCACACATTTATTTTACATTCTAAATGCTTCTGAGCATTAGCAAACTTCCACACCCAAACATATTCTCTGCTGCACAGTTAGCTTCACCCTAGTCAAAATAGTGTAGCAACTAACAAACCAGTGATGTTTTTTCCCCGATATGCTTCACATTTGGAGCTTTTTTGCTGTTGGATCCGATTTTCCTGTAATATGAAAGCAGAGCTTTGTGTTAGTCGACTCTTGCATGCTACAGTGCAATCTTGTTGGAACCAGAAATGATTCAGTAAATTAGGTTGATAAATGCTCCATGTGGTGACCTACTTATTTCAAAGTTTCATGGAAATCTATTCACTTGTGCTTGAGACAAGTTTCAGTTTTTAATTTCTTTTTTTTTCTTTTGGTCTGCAGTCAGCTCATATTTCTGTTTGTAATAAACCTTGACTGTATGAATAAGCAGATTTTTTGGTAAACCAGCATCTTGGTCTTTTCTACAATTACTCCTTACATAAATACAATATCGATTGCCAGTTTTTGAAAAATTAGCTTATTTTCCTTTAACACTAATGGTAAAAGCTGGCATTTGCTGTTGATGCTACAGAAGCTCTATAGCTAAAGAGAATAGGAAAAAATACTATGGTGTGAAATCACAACTTAGCTGCAAATATGGTGATGATGTCTGAGTTTGGACAGTTATTTACAGCAGTGGGGGGGGAACCACATCACCGGAAATCACAATATTTCTAAAAAATGGAAGGTGCAATGTTAAGCACAAGTGTTTTTGGGAGTATTTTCTTTTGACACAGGATGTTTCTCCGTACTACTCAGGCTTGAAATAGCAAGGGGTTAGAAGTTTCTTTCCCCCGGCAAGCCCCAAGTCTCAGTTGATACATGGTATCTGTCAGCTCCTCCCTGATGAACATCTCCAGCAGCAGCCTCAGGGACGTCAGCGCATGCAGCTGCCGGCCAGGCTCTTCTGGGTATCCGAGTCTTGTATTTTTTCAGGCAGCAGATGTAGCAGCTTGTTGATGCCACCTCTCATAAGGGACTGGCACAATGCAGCAGCTCCAGCACATTATGGAATCACACTTGGTAATATGTTACACAAAGGTATAAGATGTTCTGACCTGCTTAGAGCTAGAAGTGGCATCGATGTCGTCATCTTGTCAGAGGTATATTTAAAGCTGGAAAAATTAGATTTTAAATAGATGTACTTTTTGTATCTACAATAAATTATCTAATTATGTATCTGTGAGGAGTGTAGCTTGTCACGGGAAACCCACTTTGTCTCATTACTGTGCTTTTATGTGTTTTGTTTTATTCTACAACTTTATTGTTTGGTTAGATTTTGTTGGGCACGCCACCATCTTGGTATTTTGAAACTGAACATGCTATGCTGTTGCCATCTGTGCGATGAGAAGGTGAATGCTCATTGGATCACGACTTGTTTTGTTTGTTTTTTACTATAAATATCTATACATAATTAGCAAAATAAAGAGACTATATTAAAAAATGCTTGAGACTATATTGAGATTGTAAAGTCATCAGGAAAATGTTTACTTGAGTCATGAATGAAGGGAGAATTAAGGTTGGTTTCTCATTCACTTCTATACAGATTTCTTTCTTCACCTAGTGCCCCCTGGTGGTCATCAAATTTGAACTAAACCTTCACCGCAAATTGAGCACTGTTTTAAGAGTTAATGCATGGTGCTATTGTTCTTTTATATTTGATATTTCCTTTTAGCCTTTCCATTGTTTCCTCTGGGGACTTGTAAAAAAGAAAGTTTTTCATGAGTTGACTAGTTAAACAAATGATTAACTGACTTTCATGTTGCCATACTAATTGGTATTATACTAAAGTGCAGTCGTGGTTTAGTTCAACTTCAATTGATATCGCGTCGGTACAAATTCTGTTCGTTTTAATCTCCTGCAAGCTTCAGTTAATTTTAGAAGTTTAAAAGACTTTAATCATTATTTACACTTTTTAGCCAGAGGCAACATGCATCTTTTATTTACAGTCTATAGCAAGTTATCATCAATGTGTGTTTTTGTTTTTTTTAGATGCACTGGCCAGACGGTTTTGGTGAAAAAGCTCACACCAACTCGCCAGTGAACAAAACAGGTCATGTAGCAGCTTCAGAACCAGCTATTCCTCTCTGCAAAGGAGACCAAAGCAAAGCTTGCAGGAGAGCAAGCATTTACCATGCATTCATTATGGGTAAATATGTAAATATAGGTACAGGCTTGTTAACCCAGTTGTTTAATCTGTATTGATAGTCAATGTTGCCTCTACAGTTTGCTTTTAAGTCTCTGTGATTAAAGGCTAAAATTTGTAAACTCAATTTACTGTAACTGCAAAGAAACAAAAGTATGCTAGTGTCAATCTATTCTCAGGTTTTAAATACTACAGTTGTGTCAAAGCTTCAAGTGTCTCACAGATATGAACAAACTTTTCTTTGCTGTATCACATTATGTCATGGGTGAGACAGCTCTCTCTCTCTTTCCCAACTCACCACATTTGGACATTAAAAATAAACGGGCTCCAGTTTGTATAAGCCTCCATGTCCTGCAGCGTCCACCGTAACTAGGATTAAGTACTTGAATTGGGAGTGGTAACAAAACAAAAAAAATTCAGTCACCTGCAATCAATAATCTACTGACACCTAGTGGTGCAGTGTTAAAAACGGTATTTTTAATGTGTACATTTTAAATCAAGATGTTTTGCTTTATATAGCAAGAAGGTTTTTGATGTTTTAGCTCAACCAAGACTTTGTGCTTAATCCTGACCACAAAGCAAGTGATAAAGCAACACAAAACACACTGGAATAGGCAATGATCAAAACTTCAGCGCCACCCGTTAATGCTGACTTGATCGCACTTAAAGAGGACTGCTCTCCCTCAGCTTCTCATACTGCTGCAGTTGGTGCTTCAAGGCGCTAACATCAAAGGGCATTAGTGTGGCAGCAGAAATCCCATCTTGTTCATCAAAATACCTGGCAAAATATGTTTGCTCGTGTGATGCATTCATTATTTATTTGTAATGAGGATAAATTGGCCCTGTAACGTCAAATATTTATCATCTTTTTACATTTAGAATACATTTTTAAATAGCTGTCCCCAGGATTTGATCAAACTACGGCTTCTTACTCGTCAGCTCAACCTATTTTTCCCCTCTGATGCTGCTGTGCGTGTGTCTATGGGCTATCATCAGTAATAATCTCGACTCTGTCATGAAGCATCAGCTGCAGCGCTCATGAGTCAGCCTTTAATCTTTGCAGCTGTATCAGTAAAAGCTACCAACCCAACAGGATCAATGGGAACCTTTGAGGGGGAGAAAGAAATGCACAAATGAGCTCTTGTTAGATAAAAATGTGACTGCTCATTCCACTAATTGTTGCGCAGGAGTAGTTTGGGCTCTTTTAAACCCTCACACTATAACTCTGGACAAACAAATGTCAGCCAGAAAGCAGTCCACGCCCCAACATGCCCTCAAGTCCTCCAGTGTAGTTCTCTGTAGGCATCTGAACTCCGTGTGACAGACACATGGATATCTCACAGCACCTATTCCCAAAGCACAGCACTTTACGAGCCATGTTTCTTGAAAGCCGCTAGGTTAGCAGTAGCAAAGTAAACGGCGCCATCTTGCGGCCAGTGGCTTGTTTGCACAGAGTAGGCGGAGCTAATGACGACGCACACCTCGCTCTGCTTCTGTGTCGTGTACAGGAAGAAAGCTGAAGATGGTCCGCGCGGAGCTGGCGGCTCGTCTCAATGACAGAGAGTACACAAACTGGCTGAAAGCGGGACGCTGTCTGCTCATACTGAAGGATGGCCTCCTGCCGTTCACCGACCGACACATGAGGGCTTTCCACGGAGACCTGCTTAATCAAAGCGCTGTCCTCAGGAGCCCGTGCAGGGATTCATGTAAACCGAGAGGGAATAAGGTGTGCTTCGTCATTTAATGCGCCGGTGCCATTTAAATGCCCTCACCTGTGGCATGTGGTCAACCACAACCACTATGAGCTTATTGCCACCTTTATTATAGGCTGTGTACTCTCAGTAGATCTTAAGCTTATTTTTATTATTATTGTTGTCGCACTAACTCACATAAGCAGTAAGTGTGTTTGTGTTTGTGTAGCTCTCGGGATGCAGGGTATGTTCAGAGTGGCAGAAGGCGATCCTGAGACATCACCGACAGCCTGATGCTACAGTCAACTGGGACAACTGTTTCCCTCAATACTGGAGGACAGACCACTGGGAGGTGGCAAAGGTAGGACGCACATAACAAAGCCAGCTTTGCTTTATGAGACACGACAGTACGATGAGCTGCTGCCGCAACTTAGAAACAACAGCGCAAGCTGTGAGGTGCATGTTTGTGGTATCTGTCAGTAAAGCAGCCAGCTCAGCAGTTAGACCAGAGTGATTGCCGAAGGTGTGGAGAATCTAAGTGTGTCACCAAAGTTTTTATAGATCATTAAATCTAAAACTAGGTGTGAAAAAAAGACTTTAAGTAACTATTATAAAATTGAGTCTTGGGGGAAACTTGGACCTGATAACTAAGATAAAAATATATATAGAGAGAGGGGAAACTTTATTTTTGGTTAGTTTGGTAAAAAAAAAAAAAAAATCTTATCACAACTTACCCGATGAGGCTTTGCTGGATGTGTTTCGTGAGATTCTTGATGTTGACAACACGGAGTCAGCTCATACAATAATTTAAAAAAGGCTAGAAACTGGAACTAATGACAACTAAAACTCTAAGCATTTTCAAACAATAAAAAGTGAAACAGAAAGTAACTGAAAGGAAAGTGACTTCAAAACAAAACGTTTAAATGACATAAAACCAAATGCTAATTAGAAAATACAAAACTATAATAACTGTGGCCAGCGCAGGGCAAAAACATACAGTCAGGCTCATGAGGTGTTCAACAATGACACAGTTCTGCTGTTGCTAAAGTGCAGGCTTTCAGCTTTATTAAAAGTTTTTCATTTTCACGCCTTCGAGTGTGCAGGAAATCAGCTTTATTGATTTGCTTTTGCAGAAAAATGCACTTTTGCTCCAGCTTAGATTAAGGATTTAAAGTTGTCTGATAAATGGGTTCATTTTCTGGCAAATAGCCAAAGTTTGCCACTGTGCAGCAGACATTTCACCGTAGTAATTAAACTAGCAACCGGTGATCGCTGAAGGCATCGAGAACTCATACAGGCTCACTCCTGTGTGTGATGAATCGTGTCCTGCCGGATGTTTTCTTGTTAGTTTATGACCAGATTAGGAGGTAAAAGGTCTAACGTGCATTTTTGGCATTGGGCAGCTGTTCATAAGAACTTGAAGTTTACAGTCAAAAAGGCGTTTTTGTAACTGGTGAGCTTGCAGCTCGTTAGAGATTACATATCAGTGTCAAAGTCTGCATGAGACACCAGAGCAAAGAGAATACGGCGATTTTCACTGTCTTTGTTGGACCATTTGTTGGATTGGAGCTGCTTAACAACATTAGTCTTGTTATTTTTTTAAGTACAATGTTTTGTAATAACAACCATTGACTTTAAAAGTAAAAATTGCATTTTGTAGAAAGATGCAGAGTGTATGGAGCTAATGGCGGCCTCTCTCTCTCTGTTGCTCTGCAGGCCTTCATGCCACGAGGTCAGGCGAAGGTGAAGGGCGCGGACAAATGCGATGCCCCCGCTCTGCTCAACCTGATTAACTACTGCACATGTTTCTCATCAGTGGATCCAAAACTGGTCAGAGAGGTACTCACTGATTTTTGTTCAAACAGGCACGTTGCACTGCTTCCTGTTAGTGATCTAAAAACTTGATACTTTTATCCAATTGAATTCAGTTGTTGTCTTATAATTTCACGAGTGGTATTCCTGCTAAAGGTTGATCAGATTGATCTGAAATGGTGTGATGATACTTTTGACCATTACTCTGTAATGTGTGCATTTGCTTCCAGGTGATCCGATGCAGGAACGAACTGATGCATTCTTCTGAGTACCGTGTGACAGATGAATGGATGCAACACTACTGGACCGCTCTGAACCACTTTGTGCATCAGTTCAGACACGTACCCGAGATGGCAACAGTTGGAAACAAAATAGACGAGGTGAGCATGTTTGTGTAGCGCTGTTGCTGGAAGTGCCCTGCAAAAGAAGTGCACTATTGTCTGTGTGTTTGTGTTGCGTAACAGTTTCTGTGCATTTTTTTTTTTTTTTTTTTGCCCAGATGCTGACCCTCAATTTGTCAAT
>VUQR01004981.1:57195-75029 GCA_015108515.1 Hemichromis elongatus
ATTTGTCAATATATGTGTCTGGTTTGGATCAAATGGATTCTGGTGGCTTGGGCGATGGATTAGAGGCTGATTTTGTCAGCCACAAGGAGTCAGGTGCTGATGTCGGCCAATGGGAGGCTGAGTTGCTAAAAGAGATGCTGGAGGAGCTGCTGCATGCTGCTGATGAGGATAGTGATGGCCAAACACAGGTGGGAAACAGAAATGAAGGCCTCCCTTTATTTCTGTTTATGCATTTTACACACAAGGCATAAAAGGAGTATGTTTCATGACTTCTGCTGACTGCCTCTTCTTTAGGACACGGAGCGGTTGAAGAGTCTGGGAGGGTTCCTGCAAACCAACAAAGATCTTCATGAGAGGTTCTCTGCAGAGCTTCAAACCATCAACTCTCTAATGGCCAAAGAAAAAGGAGGAGGAAGTGAATGAGGAGCACGTTGTGTTCTGTGTCCGTGTATATACTTAAAATAGGTTCAGAACTTAAGCTGGAGGAGGAGTGCTTTATATCTAAGCATAGCGGGGCTTTATTTTTTAAAAGTTTTATACAAAAATATTTTTAAAAATCTTTTTAAGTCTTTCTTGTTTTTGCACATATTTCAGTCTTAATTTTCATTTGATTGTAATAAAAATGGTAAGAAAAACCATGTGAGTCGATGTCAAAACTGAAATACAGAAGTGGAAACTTTATTGGAAAGTTGTAATCTACGTGACAAATAAGTGTTCTCTTCCTGTCTGAGCTAAAAACAGTTTGCAGCTGGGCGAGGGGACATTATTTGGCATCTTAGGTCGTTTGAGCTCTTTTTCTATTTTAAGCCATAACTTAAGATGTGTAGAAGTAAAATCTTAAGACAACTGTAGTTTTTAACCCTCAACCGTGAAAGCCTGATGTGGTGTAGACAAACCAAGGAGACGTGGGATTTTCAAATTAAGAGCACAGTTTGCATCTACTAGGAGGCTGAGGAGTAGAGCTGTTTGCTGCTTGTCTTTTCTCTCTGGAATGTGTATATAAATAGCTGTCGCTCGAGACAGGATATAAATCTTTGTATTTTTTAACTTGTGTTTTTCTGGAAGAAGAAGTACCCAGACAGAACTTGATTTTTAAGACCCCCACTAGATGGCAGACTTGACCCCAGGACCTTATTGTTGTGAGGTAATGATGCTAACCACTGCACCACCTCACTGGAAATAAAAATGTATTTTTTGGTATATTTTTAGTGAGTCTAGTCGTTCCTGGCTGAATTTACTATCTGTCTTTACTTGAGCAATGACAAGGGAAATATGAGGTGTGCCGTTCAGCTTGAATTCAAGTGGTGATTGAAAGTCACATTTTGAGACCTGAAGCAAAAAAACCTCCAACCCAAATCTACAGAATGATTGAAAAATGGATGGTAAAGACTTTAGGGAGAGACTCTGTTTGTAATTTGTTCAAATCCAAACTGCACTTAATCAAAAGTGATATTTATGGATCCAGGTTTATCTCAAACTGGGGTGTCAACACACTCAGGACGACACCAGCGCAGAGCAGCCGACAGCCACCACCTGTTCTTTAATCTTTTATTCTATTTGTTTTATAAGCGCGTGCTTTACTGTCAGCCATGCATGCAAAATAAAAACTACTTTTTTCTAATGTGTTTATTTGTTAGGCTCTGAGTCTGGGCCTGGTTTATGAGCAGCAGTGAATGAAAATAAGACTGTGGTTTGAAACCACATACAGATTTCCTGTTTCTAGTTTGTGGTCAGGAGACCACTCGAAGCACAGGAGGTAAAAGCAAACGTAAACAACTTATCCGGGCTGCTTGAGAGCGAGGGGCTTGTTTGCTTGGACCCTCCTAAATAATGTCTCCACTGGCACCGGGCTCTTTCAGGGTGGGACGCTGACTAGTGAACTTCCTCCTTCTACTGGGAAAACCTATTAACCATGACAGCCATGCTGGGAACAGGAGAGGTATGACAGCCCTAAAAACCTCTGTCACTCACAAACCCTCCACAGAGTGCAGATACGAACGCTGTAGCCGTCCAGTAAACAGGAAAGCTCATGTGTGGGGACCAGTGAAAAAGTGAAAGGGAGGTCTGATGAGTACGACACACTACGGCAGTACTTTACCTTTACAGTGACAGTTATGCACTTACAGACTTCTGTACCATTTTACATGTTGCTGCTTTAGAAACAGTCTCATCTGGTGGTCCTGGGTAGAGGATTTTTTTTACCAGGCTTTTTGTTTTTAACCAACTAAAGTCAGGCGATGGCAGGTTTCCCTTTTTTTGCTGTTTTAAACTCCCATTAACACATTAAATGCCATAATTTGTGTAAAATAATCAAATACTGAGAAATATTTTCTAAATGAGAAACGCGTGACGTGCACAGCTCGCACAGCGACAAAAAGAGAAATGACAGATGGATTTACATATAATTATTACCCCTGACTGGATTTAGGAAGATATCTGTAGGAGTTTTGACAAACACAGTCATCGATGGGAAACGTCTGACAGGAAGATAGAAATGTATTTATTTATTTATTTTTTAGGATGCCACTGACAGTGGATCATGTTGAGACGATTCACATATCTTCTGGGACAGATGGGACCGTGTGGACTTTGGCAACACATATAAAAAGAAGAGTGGGAAAAAATAATGACTGTCCCACTGGACCCAATATTGTTTTTACTTGGAGAATCCCAACATGTAACAGGCAGTGAAGAAAATATATACAGTATATATGATGCATGTGGTCTTCTGGTGACCCCTAGAAAAGTGAGGAGTGCAAACAGCAGGAAAATATTTCGCCAACATGAGCTGAATCAGTTTAGAAGCTGAAACAAGTGTACGCAAAAAATGACCATATAAATGTACAGGTGCTTCTCGTATAAGAGACCGGATTCATTGCCTTTACTGTGCATGTACATAATGCACATGCTGGTGACATGCTCACCTCCAATAAGGTCCAAGAACATCCCACTTTACTAGCATGTTAATGGGTTTCAGCTGCTTTGGTGTTAATGCAGAGGGGGCAACAATGAGACAAGTTTAATTCTTTTGACCAGTAAAACAATCAAAGGAAACTGTTGTGAATTGGTGCTTTATAAATAGAACAGAAATCCATCCATTTATTTTCTGTCATTGTGTAAACGGTGGGCTGCACACTGGACAGGTCACCAATCTATCACAGGGCTGACAGAACCAACACAGAGATGGGGAGAAGACGCAAACTCTCCACAAAAGGCCCTGGATTCAAACCCAGAACCTTTTTACTGTGAGCCAGCAGTTCTAACCACTGCACTACCTGCTGTGGCTACAAGTACACTGAAAAACAAAAACAATTACGTCTTTAATATTTATTATCTATATATTACCACATGCCACCGTATGCTTGCTGTTCTGCGACGTGTGCTACAGGCCATGGTGAGAGGACACAGTGAAACAATGCAATCACTGCTGACCTGCTGTTCAAACCAAGTGATGATGAAATTTCTTAATTATTAAGCTTTTTTCTGCATTATGATGTTTTTACAAAATCACCATAATGTAGGGGTGGCTGTAGCTCATGAGGTAGAGCATCTACTAACCGGAAGGTTGGTGGTTTAATTCCTGGCTGCTCCAGTCTGCATGCCAAGTTGCTCTGTGATGCATCCATTGGTGTATGAATGTTAGACAGAAAGTACTTCATGGAAAAATTCTTCTTGGGTGAAGAAGGCAAATTGTATAAAGTGCTGTGAGTGTTCAAGAAGAGTAGAAAAGCCCTAGACAAGAAGTAACTTAAAGGTTAAAAGTAAAATCTTTAAAGCTGGTATGATATCTATATATGAGGAAGAATTTTTTTAGAGAGGGGGATTTCTTGGCATTTATGGTACATGGCTTCAGCATGAGGGGAATTTGCTGGATATATATATGACTGTATGCAGGTGCAATGTCTTTACTTATATTATATATTCGTGGCTCAAAAGAGCTGGCAGTTCATCTTGTAATCGGAAGGTTGTTGGTTCTAACCCCAGCTCCAACAGTCTCTGTCGTGGTGTCCTTGGCCAAGACACTTCACCCGTTGCCTACTGGTGGTGGTCAAGGTGGCACCAGTGTCCAGCAGCCTCGCCTCTGTCAGTGCGCCCCAGGGCAGCTGTGGCTACAATGTAGCTTGCAATCACCAGTGTGTGTGAATGGGTGGATGACTGAAGTGTAAAGCACTTTGGGGTCCTTAAGGACTAAGTAAAGCGCTATACAAATACAGGACTTACCTTTTAAATTGGTATGTAGACTTTAATGAACAAGATTTACAAAGGGGTTATATACAACATTTAAATGTCCTGTTTTTCAAGTATCTTTATTACTCTGTGTTATTGTACCCACATTATAACCAACCTAGTCCTTTGTGTTGTAAATTCTGCTGCCCTCTTGGCCAGACTTGTCAACCAGACTTTTTAACTGTATCTAAAAAGTCACTTTGCTAAAAACTGATTGGGGCTTCAACCTTGTGACAGGGATGTTGTTTGTGGCTCAAGGAGACTTTATATAATTCACGAGGGATACATTTGACATACGTTTCAAATATCACAGGCCAACGTGTTATTTATAGCACTTTAAATACAGGCAGCCACTTCTTGCCAAAAACCGGAAGTCAGTTTTTGGCACAACACCGGTCCACATCAACCACTGAAACCATCTCGTCCAGTTCCCACGGAGGCGTCAAATGTGACGGCCCTATTGTCCCTCTGATGTGGTGCAAACTTGGCTGCTACTGCTGAAGTGCGGGCTGCACGGTTTTATGTGGCTGCTTCATGTTTTTCAGCCTGAGGCGGAACAACACGGTAGTTTCAACGCATTTTTTCCCATGTGTCAAATTTTCACAGTTAATCATTATTTTCCCATATGCAGTCACGCCAATATAAGTGAGCGGAAATAAGCTAGGGAATCGATTCTTCTCCAGGGGCTTAGTGGCGGCTGCTATTCCTTATTGCGACATCATCGCCACCTGGTGGAGATAGTTTGCACATGCAGTAAAAATCCACAAATCCCTGTTGCTGCTGCTTTTTAAAAAAAATTTTTATCGATGTTTCAGTTGTTATCGTTAAGGGGGAGGGGTTAGTACAAGAAACTAACATAGGAGTATATACAGGTGACAGTGTTATTTAAAAAATATATAAAAACGGGAAAATACAATGAGAAAGATGCTCAAAACTGGAGTGAAAAGGGGCTTTTCCTTAACTTCCATGTGAAGTTAATCCGGTTCACACATTTAAAGAACTGGGTGAACCTCTCTCTGACATAATTAATTATGCATAATTATTATACGATTACCGTCCAAATAACGCGTGGTGATATTTAGCATTTAGATATTCAGCATATTTACACCATGTTTAATGAAAAAGTCAAAGTCATTAATCTTAACAGAGTTACGGGATAAATTACCAGCTATAATGCTGTGCTGTTATACTCGGTTATATTCGGTGTAGCTAGGCTGCTCCTTGATGCTGCTGTTTTAATGTAAATACTAACATTTCTTTATTATTACAAATAACAAAACACACTTCCATTTTTTTTTTTTTTTCAAACCAATAAACATGATAGTGCCAAACCACACCTATGAGGTTTTGAGTTTGAACCTTCGTATGCATGTGTGTGCATGTGTGTGTATGTGTGTGGTTTATATATTTTCTGACATAAACTGTCTGCTTCAACCATTTTACTTTCAGTCCCAATTGTGGCTCATGGTCATGCACACATGTGTGTCAGTTAACTTTTTTCAGATTTACAGTAGCATTAGAAATACTCCTAAAGCGTTAGAATATGGCTGATTAGTAATTTTTCTCTCTCTCTCTCTTTTCTCTCTTTTGTGACTTGAAGAAAAAGAACAAGAATTTGAAAGGGGACGAACAGCAAAGGAGAAAACAAACTTTCGAAAGATAAAAGGCATTATTTGGGTTAAAAAAAAGTGCAAGAACGTGCGAAGTGCAGCTGCATGACACAAAAGTGTGAAAACCAGAAAGGCTTTTCCTGCTTCATAGCCTTTCACACACTCCTCTGCTGCTGTTGTCTGCTGCACTTTGGCAAACAAGGCTCAGATGGGTTCCTGCAACTGAGCCAACATGGAGACCGAGGGGAGGCTGGTCCAGTCGATTTACTATGGGAGTATTGGAAGTCAGGACACTGAGAGGCTGCTGGAGAGATTCGGGTACGATGGCAGCTTTCTGCTGAGAGACAGCGGCACAGTGCGAGGGGCCTACTGTCTGTGTGTGAGGTGAGCTGCCGGAGGAGCGGTACAAGTGTGACCCAAAGTGCCAGTTTTTTTGTAGTTATGCTGTGAACTTATGAGTTTGCTGGGACATTTTTGATTTATTTATGTATTTATTAGTACATACACAGAGAGCACTGATATTAACAAAAAAACGAAACCAGAAAAAACTTACACAGACACGGGGAGTGCACGTAGACAAGTGTGCACACAGAAAACTGGGACACATTTTCATACAACTACACTGAAATTTGCAAATGCTCTGTGAAAACAAAATGAAGCAATACACATGTGCAGTCTCTGACTCTGATATTTTAGATTAAAGGAGAAATGCTCAGCTGTCATTTAATCAGTTGTTGTAGTGACTCTGTATTATTAGGGTGTGGGCTGTATTATCGAGCATCCTAACCTCTCTTTCTTACACTGGAGTTTTGGGCCTCAGATTGTTATTCATGTTTAATAAGATGTGTTTAAAGGTGAAAAAAGCTTTCAGAGAGTGTAACAAGGTAAGTAAAGTTTATTTATATAGTACTTTTCACAGACATCAGAGTCACAAAGCGCTGGACAACAATGAAAACACAATCAATATCGATAGAGAACTGGGTTAAAACCAGTGTTGGGGAGTAAGGGAATACATGTACCAGCGTTACGTATTTAAAATACAAAATATGAATAACTCTATTCCGTTACAGTTACCATTTAAAAAAAGGTGATATTTATACAGTTACTTTGTTGAAATAAATGGATTACACATTTATGTATGCCCTCTCTATTTCTGCTAATCCACTCTGGTAGAAACCCAAACAAAACACGCATTAAGAGACTCTAATGTCTCATGCTCACAGCCCATGTCAGCCCTACTCGGGCCCGCATAAATAACGTTAAGAAAACCTAGAGTCGAAAAGTAGGAGTTGTCACCGATTAGAAACGGGAGATGGAAGCATGTAAATATAATAATAACCACTGCAGCCAAAAAGAGTGCCTGATGAGTCCAGTTGTAAGTAAGCTGTTAAGACTCAACTGTACAGTTTGTTTGTGTTTTCCTCTGAAACAATAAGTTGTGTTGGAGCAGTCTTTCAACGCCTCTCTCTGTCTTTGCTAGCAAAGTTGACAAAATACATTTTGAGGCATGTATTCTGTAATCTGTAGTGGAATGCATTTTAAAATTAACCTTCCCAACAGTGATTAAAATAGGAAAATAAAATAAAATAAAAACATACGTAATAAAAGAATATCAACAGAAGTCCCGATTAAACTAAAAAGTTTCAAATGTTTTTCAAAAAGCTTCATGGAGTCAGCTAAACAGAGCTGGAGTAATAAACTGTTCTAGGGGTCCTCGGAGCCACAGACTGAAGGGTTGTGTCCTCCCTCGTCTTCAATCTTGTAATATTTCAGATTTTTCCCTGCTGTATATTAAAAATTAGGAATGGTAACCTTACAATATAGGATTCCTAGAATAGGCAGAATACACAAAAAATAATGCTTAGTTAGGCTAGTTAGCATACGGCCTGCAGCCCTACGATGTAAGTAAGGAAAATTTGCCCATTTTTCTAAAACTGTTAAAACGATGCGTATTACACTCGACATTCTGTGACATGACATTGTTTGATAAATGTTGCATTTAAACAGAAAATGTCTAATATTTTATTTTCTTTTACATTATGCTAAATGTGGCATAAAAAAGTACCTGGATTATTGATTAAGAAATAAATTAACAGCCCAATAAAATCTTATCTCGATTATTATATGCAAACAATAACCACAACTTAAGTGTTTCACTGTGTAATGAAATTAACAATTTTATAATCTCCAACAAGGTTATAACTGCAGTTATGTAGTACTTAAAATTGTGACATGAAGTATTTAGGTTATACTCAAGTGAAAGTACTACTGGCCCTATTTAAAAATACATTATAAGCCATGAAAATGTAAGTAAAATAATATAAATCTAAAAAAAATTTAATTCCTGCTTTAAAACTTCACCCACAAGCTCAAAATGTCCCCACTGATTAATATAGTGATATCCTACGTAGATCCATATCACTGTTGTACCAACGTTTAAAGAAATATTTTACTCTTATCCTTGGCTGTGGTCGAGTTCTTGTTGGACTGAATTTTTCATAAAGTCATCTCAGTTACGCAGAACCTGAAGTGATCTTTGTTAAATTAGAAAAGCATCCACATTGTCACATTCGGTGTGTGTGTGTGTGTGTGTGTGTGTGTGTGTGTGAGAGAGAGGGGAGGTGGGGTGGGTGCAGTTTTGTTAGAGCCGCTAAAAAAACCCCAAACAACCCAAAAAATAAATAAATAAATAAAATACAACAATATTTTGCCAAATCTGAGACAGTGAGTGTCCCAGCGGGGCACGCTGGTGTGATGATGAAGTGGACCCAAGTGCAGACAGAGAAGGAAACTGAGCCGCTTATTCATTCTGATTAATCACGAAGACAAAAAACAAAGCAGAGGCGAGCAGGGCGAAAACTAAACTAAAACCCAAACTGGAAAAACTGAACTATGACAACTAAGATAACCTACACGAGCATTATCCTGACCAGGGACATGCCAGAAACTATGATGTACAAGAAGATGAAACCTGAGCATGACCTGAGCAGAATACATGGAACCTGACATGATGAGATGGAAGGAATACAGATGACCTGACGACAACTAAAAGAAAACACACAATCTAACTAAACACAGAGGTGATTAGGGGAAGTGGAAACACTAAGGGCCAACACAAATGAACGTCATGACACCACAGAGAAACGCATATTAAGCACAATGAACATACAAACAAGACTTTGAGAATAAAACAGGAAACGCTGAGAGATGTAGACATGACAACTATCACGAAAGACAAGAACATAGACGGAAACCTCAACTAGAATAAGACTCAACTAAATCCTAACTAATAATGGCAACACCGGAACTAAGCATATATTCAATATCATATAAGAAATCACAAAATACAAAATTAATTCAAAATGCTGGATCGCAGACCCAGCCCCTGCTAGTGAGTCCTTAATAGTGCTGGTAGCCCTCTTATACAGGCAGCTAGCATAAATGGGACACCGGCGACACAGCTGGTGTCCAATACTGCCTATGTAGAAATGTAATAAAAACTGAGTACATATGGGTTACATGTCAAATGTGCACAATACAATAATCCTTTAACGACGCCCTCTATTAAAAATATATCTGACACATGCCGTAACACAATAAATCAGACTGCAACCTTTGTTTTGCAGGCTGATAATATGATAAGCAACAAAAAAAAAAGGAAAATATGACTAAACAGCAATCAGATTTGCTCTGGTGTCTTGTTTCAGTTTGCGAAACACCAATATGAAATCACTGAATCATCCTCCACCCCAAAACCACATTTTGTGTCTCTTTCAGATATGCTCTTTCAGATACACCAGATTTCAAAGAACGTGGTTCGGACTTAAGAACTGTAGTTTTTTGTGTATTATTTTACAGGAAAGCACCGTTTGTTCACACCTACAGGCTCCTACGCTCCGCCAATGGCTGGTGCCTTCAGGTGGGGGAACACAGATATAGATCACAGACGCAAACACAACATAAGGCAGACATTTATAGTTTTGTGTGGTTTTGCTTTTATCTTTGATTATCAGGATTCAACAGTCAGATCACCAACATTTAGGACTCTTGAGGCACTAATAGAAAGCTACAGGAGGGCTGCAGTAGTTGGTATAGCCCCGCTCACAGAGCCGCTGGACAAAACACGAGTACAAAACAGCTTGGGCGAAGGTATGACACACAAATACACACATTTTTCCCTGCTTACACACATGGTCCATTCACCCACGGAGGTAAAAGCATACCCATAAACTCATTTAAAATGTCTATGTTGACTCATAATCTATTCAGTCACCTCTAACACAGTGTCACTGATCTCCACCACAGAGTTTCTTTACATGGAAATGAACGACAGCAGCAGCTCGGTGTACTGAGGCTGAGGCCACCGTGCTGTTAATCTCTCAGACGATCAAGCCGACAGAAACCACAGCGCCTCACTCATCTTGTCTGCAGCTGTTTATCAGTTTCTTTGTATTTATTTTCAGTCTTTGTGTTGATTCCGCAATGGTTTAAGATATATTTTCAGTAGCCTGCAGACTGCTGCCGAAACATATTCAAATGATTTAAGACGTGTCATGAGTGGGGGGACTTTTTTGTTTCTGTTTTTTTTTTTTTTATTTAATTTTATGCAGTGGAAATATCAAACAGTGCGACAGTGGTTTTCTTTTTCATCAGACCCACGTTCTTGACATGTGGTCTCTCATGCTACGTTCCTCTTTTGCAACATGCATCAATGACTTTTGTCCAAATGGTGTCAGGCTTAATCTAATGTTTTATATTTTAGGAGTTTTGACAAGTGACGTATCTGGATCAAGGTTGTTGATGTTTCTCGTTGAGAAAGTGACCGTTGTGTACAGTGAACCATTTCATTTGTGGCTTATCGGTTTATGGCACCACGATGCAGACTGGCCTCGCTCATTGTAACAACGTAGCAAACACAGCAAGGTGGGAAAGGTAGACGGTGAAGTCTACTGTGAGCACGAAACTTTCCATCACAATGACTTTAATTGTTCTTTTTTATTTTTTATTTTCACACGTCTCTTCTCAATAACTGACAACATGTGATAGCAGGTCTGAAAAGGACTTCATTGTATCAAATGTATTAAACTAATTCAACTAATTAAAGGTTAATACTGTATAATTAAAGTGATCTCAGATCAATAATAAGAGATTTGTATAGAATTCAGTGACATTGTATGTATAAAATGTATAAAAACACGTGTCATGAGTGGAAATGTGCACATTTCTTTTCTTATGGACAGGATACTAAAACAAACAGAGCTTGCCATCTTGCGAGAACATCACATCCGCTGCGACTCTTGCCAACACCTTCATTCAATAAGTAAAATCGTGGGCACTTTAAAACAAGATGCTTTCAATCTAATACACTTTACGTGCTCTGCAGCCTGTGGTTTGGACCAGCTTCCACACTTTCTCATTCCTGTCAAACATTCATGCTGCAAATCTTAATAAAGTTGGGTTTCATAAGCATGTAAATAGTGCTACAGAAGAGGGGCAAGCATACATTGATTCACTAAAAAAAAAGTAAGTACGACAAGTTATTCCAAACAGCTCAACAAATATTAGCAACCTTACAAATGGATCCTGCTTAGATTAGCATGCAGTGTTTTTACTAGCAAAAGATACAGTTGTTGTGTCTTTAAGGGAAAAAATAAGGTTAATGTGTAATAAGTGTAATCTGAGAGATGATGAAAGCTGTTAGAAAGACGAAACAAGGTCTGCTCAGGAAATGACATCTGATTACTGTAAAGCTTACGTGTCGTGTCCCAGATTCATTAAGACAGAAGATCTGGAGACGATGAGTTGCTCTTAGTTATCTGATTTTATCTTATTGAAAATACCTTTTAATTTAAAAAGGAAAAAAATACTGTTCAATCCAATTAAAAACCCAGTAGTGAAAGTTTGATCTTCAACACGTGACAGAGGCAGATGTCAGCAGCCTCCATTTCTGCCTGTTCATGAATCTCTTCAGGCCCGTTCAGGCTGCTCAGCTTTGTGCTCAAATGTAAATATAAAACAAATCTCTGTGTGTGTCATCATGACAGGTTTGTGTTGGTGTGTGGAACTGTAGCCTTTATATTGTTAGGTGGTAATTATGTGATGATGGAGTTAAGGTCATTTTACAGATTAAAAAAGTTATATAAAGAATTAACTTCTCCAAAGAGTAATTAAGCCACATAGTGTATTTCTTTTAAGAGAAGTAGTCAGTAATAGATTTTGTAATACTTGTGAACTGAGGTTTATGGATGCTGAGCAGTAGGACATCTTCCTATTTAAAATTTCTAAATTAAAAAGCTGATGATGTTCTTTAGTCACAGATTTGCTTCTAAATTCCAGCTTTATAAAATCTTTAAAATGTCTTTGAATTGGATCGCAGCCATGAAGGCTAACATAACATTTTTCTATATAATGTACAATGCAGTAAGTAAGTAAGTAAAACTTACTGTTCACTTACTACTTACTATTTATATAGCACCTTGCTAGATAAAAAAAAATGACAAAGTGCTTAACAAAAAAAATGACAAAGTACAAAACAAAAACAGACAACAGTTAAGAAAATGCAATTTTAAACAGATGTGTTTTTAGTTGGTTTTTAAAAGAGACCACTGAGTCCCCAGATCTTAAGCTCCAAGGAAGAGTGGCAAATGCTCTGTCTCCCTTGGTTTTCAGCCTTGTATTATGAATAATAAGTAGGCCCTGATCACATGAGCTCAGGGACCTCCTAGGGACCAAAAATCCACCACAACCAGTAAACCCAGTAAAAAAAAGCACATGAAGAAAACACATTTACTGGATCTCACAGTAGACAAGTTTGTGACTTATTTCTAAGTGACTCATTTTCCCATGCTGCACTGCTACACTAGAGTTGCCTCACCTTTAACCCTTTCATTGTGATCACATACTAGTCACCACTATCTGGCATGCTATTATTACGCAAAATCTATTCACAACAAATACCCACACAGAAACTTCCATCTTTGCGGTCGTTTCTGCTACAGAGCTATCATGATCACACGTTGATAGATAAACTTAAAGTGTGGTGAAAATCCATCTTAGCACCTCTAAGCGTCATCAGGTTGATTGCACACTATATCTTGTTTTCAATCTTTACAATAACCAAAGTGCAAAAACCACACATTAGACTTTTGTATGTGTTTCTCAGCCTGCAACACACATTTAAACAGTTTTTACTTTGGAGGAAATAGGATGTTTTGTTACCATTAGCCTGTGCGCTAATGTAAGTATAACTGCTTCGCATACACAACAGTGGTTTTAAGCATGTTACTCTCTGATAAGGAAACATGTATCTCCAGTTCAGAAATTCAGACTTCTGCTTTGGGGTTAACTTGGCTTTATTCACATTTTGTTTTAAATCTTCACATTTTATCAAGGCTGGTTTGACTCCAATGGGTCACCCTTATTCTTGTTTCCTCTTTAGTCCTCATCTTCTTTTTATCTTCATTTGCACTTTTTGGGCCTTTTAATATTTCTCTAAATATGCGATATTTGCTTTTCTTGGGACGTGCTTAAGAGCCTCAACTGCTC
This sequence comes from Hemichromis elongatus, assembly GCA_015108515.1. Lineage (NCBI taxonomy): Eukaryota > Metazoa > Chordata > Actinopteri > Cichliformes > Cichlidae > Hemichromis > Hemichromis elongatus. The sequence continues at coordinate 70,578 of VUQR01004981.1, forward strand.
CAACTGGACCACTCATCGATAAACAGGGCTAAAGATGAATGAGGCTGTATAAATAAGTGAATGAGATTCAAAAGAGCTGATGTATATATTCACCCCCAACCTTATTTCACATTTTAAAAAAGACACCATATCTGCTGCTAATTAACACATACTTAATTAAGCCGTGCAAAGTTAACCTTTATACCATTGTTATATTGGTATGCGGTGCTTATATGTATCTAAAAGGTATATAGACCTGACAGGCTACGCTATGAACCCCCCACCCCCCCTTAAAAGGAAATAACACATAAAAACCAGACAGTCCATACATTTAGATTTTTTAAAAAGTCTTCATTGTTGTTCTTCAATCTGTCCTTTATCACTTTCCAGGGTTTTTCCCAGTGTCTTCCACCTCAGTGATCACTTCTTCAGGCTTGGCCGATGGGGTAGAATAAAAAACCTGGCAACACAAAACAGGAAAGAAAGCTCTTAAACTTTGTATACACACTTTTTTGTGGTTGGAAAACGTGTGAGAAATGTGAGCTTGTGTATGTACAGTCCACAATGTACTCACATTAATCGCATCATTTTTTTCCAGGAAACATTTGTACTTTGCTGGGGGGCGAGGAATTGGAGGAAAAAGGACCTTAGTCACCCTAAAACACACAAGTATACACAAAATGATCTTCAGTTATCTACTCTGACACGTTTCTGGTTTTAAAAGGAAAAGAACAACAGATGCAAAGAAGGAAGTGTTTTATCTTTTATCTCCTTTTGCATTCTCCTTATTTGGTTAATTAACAAGTCAAACCAGGGGATTTTTGTCTGTAGGTTAAAGAACGAGTGGATGCTGTGGTGTGAAGCAAGATGCAATTCTCTCACTTCTCCTTTTTAACTTAACCTCAAATTTGTTCTTTTTCCGAAATTCACCTGTTTCATATTTAAAGGTCATGACAAAGTGGATCAGAGAGGCACAAACAGCTCAAACAAAACAGTAAAAGGAGGAGTCCCATATGTGGTGGCAGGCTAAAACAATACCTCTGATAGCGCACAAACAGCAGCAAAGCCAGGAGGACCATGGGTACTCCAAGACAAATGAAGACTATCACCACGGGCTTGAGCACGGACCCTGATTGTTCGATCGCTACAAACACATGACACAAAGACACTGTTCTTTAAACATAATGTGAATTATAACACTGCATCATCTTTTTAAACCACTGCATAAGAAGACAAAGAGGACTTACACAGTGTGACAGTGGGACTCCAATCACTCCAGTGACTTGATCCTGAGCAATCATCTGATATTTTGGTCCTCACTCTCACTCTATAGCTGTGTGAAGGATCTACAGCTGCCACTGTATGGTTTGTAGATTGTTTGATTGAAAAATGTTGGGTATTTTCCTGTTTTAAAGAGATTAAACCAAAAGTGGTTGATTGCACTTTAACAAGGCCAACTCTAATAAGATTGCTCTGACTTTGGACTTCAATTAGCCGTCTGAGGTCTACGCACATAATCCTCTTTTTGTTAAAGTTTTCCTAAGCAACTGAAAAGCCTTTGCAGCCTTTAAACCCTTTAAAGCACAGTTTATTACAATTAAAACAAGATTAAAACAAGGGCTGCACCTTTATCTCTTTTTTTTTTGCCATTAGATTGTTTTTATTGTTTGTGGGTTTTCTGTAAAGTCAGGGTTAAGTGGACACCTGTTGCATTGGCATGTCCTTAACAGCGCTAAGCATTGTTTTGTTTTTCTTCCTTTTTGAATTTTCATGTGGCCAGAAACATTTTTCAAAGCAGGAGTGAAATTATTCTTCTTTTATTTAAAAAAACAAAACAGCCGTACACATTGTCTTGGTCATTATTTCTGCCATATGTGCAAAAAAACAAAACAAAAACAGAATGTCACATCTGGAATAATCACAGCCTGTGGTGAAACATACCTGATCACCTATGTCCAACTCATTTTCAAAACAAGTAGGGTTAATGTATTGTCTGGTACGAGGCTGGTCCCATTTTACAATCAGGTTTCCATCATTGAACAATGCAGAGATGTTAGCAGGTGGAGAAAGAAGCTCTGTCACACACACACAAGCACATGATCAGTAAGGTAATCGACAACAACACAAACTAAACCTAACCTTAAGCTTCAGCTATTCATGTTTTCTAAGAGGTATTTCACATTTTGATTTGTGTAACCTCACAGTTTTCCACTTTTCCGCAGTGCATTTTAAAATAAATGCCTGCTTTTAAAGCACTGCTGAGAGCTGAGAGCTGAGAGCCCAAGGACCACAGGCATCCAATAATTACACCAGTTTGCATGCATGTGGAATGTTAACACAGTGAGGCCATGTATGGGAGACGTTAAGCGATAGTGAGACTCCTTCTGCTTATCAGGGATATAAATTCTTAGGCGACAGCCAAGCAGAAAACAAGATCATAATTCTCTCTGTGAGCCAACATGTAAGAGTTTGTGGAAAGTTCTTTGTCTGTGTCTCTGTATATAGGATGGGCGGCGGCCACAATTCAGAGATCATCTGAGTACTGCTGGATGAGTCTCTCCACATTGCAATGTGTTTACTAAACCCACTCACTGGGTGTGTTGCAGGTCACTGTTAAATTTTTCCACAAAAAACACCTTTCTGAAATTGTTCCTCAATTTGGACACAAAGTTTTTTGCAGATTGGCGAACCTCTGCCCATCTTAACTTCTGAGAAGCACTACCTCTCTAAGATGCTCTTTTTTTTTTTTTTTACCCAATCCTGTTATTGCACTGTTGCCAGTTACAAAATCTTCTTTCAACTGTTTCTGTTAGTATCACTTACTTTTCCAGCCTTTTGTTTGCCCAATCCCAAATTTTGAGATGTGTTGCAGGCAACAAATTCGAAATTAGATATAATATTTTTCCTGAAATAGCAAAATCTGTTTAAAAATGTGATGATTTCTATGCTCTGCTGTGAATAAAATCTGGGTTTATGAGCTTTCCAAGCACTGCATTGTGTTTTTACATTCATTTTACTCGGCAACTTTCGCTCCCAACATTTTTCTGAATTGGGTTAATATAACTACTCCACACTGTTTGTATAGAATTACCTAGTGTGTCCATGTCATACACGTAGGTGTAAGATGTCCAGCTGTGCAGGGACATGTTAAAATGTAAGATTACTCCTGATATATTCTCGCTGACGGTCAAGGACATCGATCCAACTCTTTCCGCAAAAGTACGGTCTCGAGAATCAATTGCTGTTTCCTTATTACAGACACTGGAAGAGACAAGTACAGACTTAAAACAATGTGTAGCATTCATTTTTCCACATTAAAATTAACCTTTAAAAAACAGAATACCTGATAAACACAGAGAGCTGAGTATCCTTGTCTAAAGTGTTGAATGACCAGGAGCAGTTGAGCTCGTTTGTTGGATAGAGGAGGCAGATAAACGTCTCATTTATAGCTGTAAGGTCTTTTTGTGAAACCTCCTTTGATGAAGTTTGTACGTTAACCGTCTCCAGCTTCAAATACAAGATCAGAACATTTAAAATGGAAAAACCAATACAAAAATTTAAAGCTTAGTTAAATAGCACACAGTGCATCTGTGAGGTCATTAGAAGACAAACGTGTTTGTACAAATGCTTATTCTCATTTTCACCTCGTATTCTCCATCCCAACTCTTCTGACAGAGATCCAAACCGTGGCTTTCACTCGCTGCTATAAGAAAACACACACGTGTTTAATCTGCAGCACAAACTCTGCAGAATTTTAGTTATTTTCTTTTCTATAAACTGTGGTTTGGAGGAGTCTAGTTTTGATAAGCTTACTGTGTAAAGGAAGCAGGAAACAAAGTCAGGCACCACCCAGATTAAAAAAAAAAAACATTAAAGTAAAATCAACATTGAAATAAAGGTCCTGGTATTTCCTGCAAAAATATTTTGTCATCCTTATTAAGCAGTTTGTTCACTGAGTACATGTTTGTATTGTGATTAACCATCCACCTACCACTTTGAGGGAGCCACAAAACTAACAAAGTGGACCAAATTACAAGATGGATTGGAACCACAGCCATGGCCGACCTGAGTGTTTTACACACACACACACACACACACACACACACACACACACACACACACAGAGAAAGACAGAAACACAGATACACACTAATAAGCATGAAGTCTTTAGCCACTGTACAGTCAGCACAGGAACGCCATTGTACCACTTTACAATGAGCAATTTCCTGTGTTTAATACTTCCCCTTTTTACATGCTTACTTGTAGAAGCTGAGTGCTTGTTAGGTGTCTAAGTGGGCACATTTAAAACACGAAGAAACATCTTTTCTCACACGAGTGTTAACTCTTCCCTAGGTTACATTCACTTCACTTGTCCATTTTACAATTACCTATACAACAAAGAAAGCGTTGGTTTTGTTTACCCACTCTGTTTGTCTCCTCTCCCTCAAAAAAGAGGAATAGTGGACCCAAGTA
>VUQR01004987.1:24800-38241 GCA_015108515.1 Hemichromis elongatus
ATCGGTTGCCAATATCTTCCACTGAAAACACAATATTCACATGAAGAGAATCAACTTTCTGGGCTTTCCTTACCTGGAGGACTGAGAATGCATCAAGACTTTCTTGAACAGGAGTTATGAACTGAAAGTAGAGGTCAGAGAAATCTGCTTCACTCCTCAGCTTCACTTTCTCCTTTTCGTCTTTGGTGGCGGCTCTTCTTTGCCTCAGAGAGCGATAAGCTACCAATTCCCACCGCAGTGTCTCCTCTTCGGTATTTAATTACAGATGAGGTTGAGTACTTTGACTCCATGGATGATAGAATGGATGTAAGTTGGAGGTAGAAGCTTAAAGGAAGGGACCTTACCCCAGCACTACTTGATTGTGGCTTCTGATTAATGCAGTCAGGGTTGGATGCGGCTATCTTTTTACTAAATAGTAGTTCCCGGGGTTTATCACCACCTCCTTTTTTTTTTGTTATGGTATGTGGATCCAAGCTTTCATTGCAATGAGGCGTCTCCCCAAACATAAACAAAGTCATGATTTCAGCAGCCTTGTTCCATGTTGACCTTGGATTTAGCCGTCGTGAGGTTGAAAGTCGTAGACGTTCGCACTGCAGGAAAATAGTGTGAGTGAAAAGAGAAATGTCTTCTCGCTCCCTCCAAACCACACTTCAGTTCCAGTCTGATTATTGTCAGGTTAAAAGAACAAATAAAGAATTACAACTATTGCTTATTTAACTACAGTTGTGGTTCATGTCCATTTCCATCTACATGTTTAATCTATTTCCACTGCTAAAAAATGTCCATCTTATTCTTTTCTGTTATTTTTACTATGACTGATTTTCCAAACCCTACTGTCTTGCAAATGTAGCCAACAAAAATCAGCTTTTTTGACAGTTTTTCTTGAGATGAGTATCTTAACACTGAAACGAGCCCAGAGTTCACTGTCATATCTACAGTGCGCTGTGAAATACACTCTGTTCTCAGAAAAATGTGCACAAGGTTTCCCTGTATAACCAAAAGTTATGAGCCTGCTGACAGACGTATATGGACATATATGCAGAAATCAAACTGTCCATGTTCATTGGGGAATAGATACAGGATATAGGGGCAATGTATTAGTGGAAAAAAATAAATTTTACAGTAGGTTTTTCCTTGTTTGAATCAGGCTCAACTTGACTGCTTCATTTGTCCCAAAGAAACAGGTCTTAAAGATAAAGTGAGTTTATATAGATAAACCCTGTGTAATGGACAGCTATTGGGTTCTCCACGGTGGATGAATTTCCGACCTCAGGCACGTTGATGAGGTTGACAAGTTGTCCCAGATGAAGATCCTTAGTGCAATCAGTTAAATGACCAAAAGGAAACTCTGAGGCAAATTTTTGAAATGTTATATGTAGAGATCACATTTTTATGTGACCTGCATTAAGCTTCTGTGTTGTTGGTGCCATTATTGTGACTTTAGTATCTCTTGAGGACCTTGAGAGATTTCTTCAAATCCGACCAAAATGTTGATAATGAACTCATTGTTATGGGCGCTCAAGTTATAACACTTCCTGTATGTGTGTTAGTCCTGAAAGATTTGCTTTAAGGTCACTCCAAATGTTTATGGCTCATAAGCTCCTGAATTTGCACACTTTGTACAGTAATCTAAGAAATGTCTTCAAAGTCTGTCGGTGTCAGTGAACTGATTAGAATTTGCTGGTCAACATTTCAACATTTTCAGTGACATCACTAGAAATGTTCCTGGCCGTAACTCAAGACTTGTAGGTCTCAGGACGCAATCTAAGAATAGCTTATGGAAATTCGTCAAAGCGTTATTCAAGAGTCTTGCTAGGTGGTCTCAGAAACTCTTGAAGATCCATCCATCCATGAATCCAGCTGTCCGTCTCCACACCAGCTAAGGAGTGTGGGGAGGCTGAGGCCTGTCCCAGCTGCTATATGTTGAGAAGAAATGACTTCAAATCTGATACGGTTCATTCCTGAGCCTGGGCTTAGGAATCAATTGATTAGGATTTGTGACCTTACAACAAATTTTTTTGGCTATAACTCGAGAATATGTTGACAAATTACTGCAGTATTTCACAAAAAAGGATCAAATGATGAAGCAATCATAGTTTACACCCAAAAGCTCTAGGGTAAACAGTCACACCTGCACCATAACGTTCTGCAAAAACAGCTTTCTGGCCATTATTTACCACCATAAATGATATTTTTTTGTTTTCTTTAATAATAAATTGGTGACACAAATCTTTGCTTCCCACTTTTTTAAATTCCTTGAAAGTGTAAGCAGACATGCAGACTAACAACTTTATATACGTTTATATACGTTTTGTATCGAAATTGTCCTTATATATTTAATCAGGAAGAATTGTTGGATTGTGAGGTACAAATCAGGATTTACAAAGGAAAAAAAATCAGGGTTTCCATATTGGTTCATCTCCACATTTACAGTATGCATTGCAGCTTCAAAGTGTCTATTTATCTCTCCCTGCTGCTGTGCAGTCAACAAATAAAACTCTAGTAATACATCAGAATAACTAGAAAGTTATTAAGTGTCACTATCTCTTCATGGAGACATGGAACGGTTAACAGTGAGCCCTATAAAAGTAGATTTACTGGAACAAGCTGGAAACCCGATCAAACGGTGGAACTGCGTCTGTAGGTAAAAGCCTCCTTTAGAAGTCTTTTCAAAGCTGCCTCCAGAAAGGAGAAGTTGTCTGTGATCAAAAGCAGTGAAAGGAACCTGAACACACACACAGTGTGCCAGTTTGAGGACGGGCACGACATACGAGCCGTCAAAACGGCGATATGAATCTGCGCTGTAATTCAGAGAAAAAGAGATTAGAAGAAGATAATGGTCTCATATCTCAAAAGTTAACAGTGAGGCCTGCGTGAACTGTGAATAATCTTATAATTACTGATCTAATGCCATTAGGCCTGACAGAAATAGAGAAAGCAACGCTTGGATGAGGCACAGTTAATCAACTGTGCGCTCCTCTTGGATCATCAGTACCCCCGCGCACGCTAAGGCCACGAGTGATGATAGGTATAAGTTTAAATGACAGCTTAAAGGAACATTACGCCGCGCTCATATTTGGTTAACTCTCCCTACCAAATGGTTCAAAAACGTGACATTTTTTTAATGCGCCTCGCAGTCTTTTTATCGCCCCCTCGATTTGTGAGGGTATTTTTTTTCCCCCCTTTCCCTTTTATTGCCTCGGGCTATTCTTCTTCAGGGGAAATCCGGGGTGACTGGAGTTCCCTCACCTTGTGCTCGTTTGATCGCGCACACGCAGAGGCAGATCTGGCCGTTTCAAGCTTCTGTTCCAGGTTGTACTTGCAATATGAGAATAATCACAACAACAAAAACACAGCGCTGGAGGCCTCCTGTCTCTGATTCATGTTGTTCCCTTTCATTTCTCTTCGTGTGGGAGAGAACGCTGTGACAAAGTGCACACCCAGAGTTTGACAGTTTAAAGAAAAGATCCACCCTCAGATTGTCAGCCGCTGTTTGATCTCATCAGTCGGTGATGTTCGGTTTGATGGAAAAGTGTTTTTCGTTGTGCCAATTTTTCTTCAGTGATTGTTGAGAGGAAAAAAAAACGCTCATATTATCTATATTTGACCAGTTCTCCGTGGGAAGAGGACTAACAATTAAGTCGAGCTAGGGATGAAAATATAGCAGGGTTGATTTGTGTCAAAGTGTCTCGGGTTGAGGACTCTTTTCCCAAATTTAGTTTGGCAACATTTGTGACTTTTAAAGTAAAAGGTTTACCAGGATTTAAGGATTCATTGTGACTGGAGTTTAAAGACTCGACAGTCTTTACCAAACAGGATGGGCTTATAGGAAACTGATAAATCTGGTGCAGGTATGGTTCACTTCAATTGCCTCAAGTCTTTTTAGAATTTTAAGTGGGTAAAACTGTCAATTCTGGCTATATGTTGTTCTAATAATCACAAGAAAAAAAAGTCAAGACAAAGAATGTACTTTGATTTGTACTCTGTTTGACCGTGGTGTGTTAATTGGATAGTTTCTAATTATCTTTGGTTCTATTTTGGACAGAGCCAGACCGTCTCCTGGTCCCTTTTGGTTTCTCATTTTGGGAAAATTAATTTTTTTTTGTATGTAGATTGGGTTTGGGTCAGTTTTCCTCGGGTCTTTTTTGGCAGTGGTCCAAAATGGTTGGCGACGATCAAAAACCTCTACAGTGCACTGACCTTTACAGTGAGTAGGTTACACCTTAATTAGTAGCTTTAAGCCTTCCCTCCCCCTTCAAAGAAATCAAACGTGTGCTGTGTGACGGACTCAAAGAACAATTTCATAACTGTTGTTGTTGCTTCTTTTCTAACTGCGGTGGTCAGTGGAATGGGTAGGTTTTTCCTCAGCTTGCAGAATAAACTGCAGTAACGTGAAGCAATTTGAAGTTTTCTGCATGACTTTAACAAAATTCCTCCACAACAATGTCAATGACTGATAAACTCTTTTTTACAAAGTTGCTCCAGTTCATTGACGTTTGTAGACAGTCATTCATGCACAGCTCTCTTCATGTCCGGCAGCATTTCAGTCAGGTTGAGCTCTAGACTTTGACTGGACGATTGCAACACAGGGATTCTTTTCTTTTTCAGCCACTCTGTTGTAGATTAGCTGCTCTGCTTCAGACCATTGTCCCGTTACGTGACCCAGTTTCAGCCGAGTTTTATCTGTTGGACAGACGACTTCATATTTGACTCTACTTTGGTACACAGAGGAGTTGTGGTCTACTCAGTCAATCAAGTGCATTTGATCAGCAGCACCTGACTGAGACCTAAATTCTATGGACGATGTTTGTTCGTAGTTTCTTACAGGACTGTACTGTAGCTAATGCATAACAGCACGTTCACAACAAAACACAAAGCACATTTATGAAGCGTCACAGTTGCATTCAAACTCTGTGCATTAAGCTAAACTGGCACAAATTCACGCTGGGTAAATTGTGTTTGCACCAGTTAAAATAATTCGACTTTGGCAAACAAATTTGCATCATGCTGCAAGCAGAAAACCCATTTGTGGAATATTCTAACTCTGCCAAAAAGCTGAAGGTACATGGACTTCTTTTAAAGCACTGGAGACTGCCATGACCTGCATGACAAAGAACCTATATTGGTTATTTGCATCATTTGGGCAACAAGTAAGTAATGCTATATGAAAATTTGAGGTTTCCAAGGCAACATTACTAACTCAAGTAATTTAATTCAGTTTTATTTATAAAGGGTCAAATCACAACAACGGTCACCTCATGCTGCTTTATATTATAAAGACCAGACAATAACACATACAGAGAAAAATCCAACAATCATATGAACCCCCCCCCCATTAGCAAGCACTTTAGCGACAGTGGGAAGAAAAAAACTCCCTTTCAACAGGAAGAAACCTCCAGCAGAACCAGGCTCAGGGAGGGGCGGCCATCTGCTGTGACCAGTTGGGGTGAAAGAAGGAAGACAGGATAAAAGACATGCTGTGGAAGAAAGTGAAACTTCCTCCCCGTGTTTGGTGTCAGGCCACAAAAATCCCTTAAATCTGCATTCTTTGTAGTGGACAGCAGGGGGCAACTCCTCGTGTCTGTATAAAAGTTAAAGGCAAAGTGACCTTACTTCTAACAAGACTTATATCCGCAGCAAACATTTTCCTGACGAGTTTATACTCTCAGCCTGGAGTTTTAATTCTTTTTTTTTTTAGAACATGGTGTTTATTTTGTAAAATTTTATCCCATTTAGAGTAAAATTGACGGTAAATTTGATTAAGCCTACCTTGTAATTGATCTGATGTGTGGTTTTAAATAAGCTGGACAACACAGCTACGCCCAAAACGCTCAGCTCAAGGTTGTAAGGTTGCTTGTAATGTTTGGTATGGAAGTTGCTTTTACTTTTGAGTGAAACGCTCCCTAAAACTTTTTCTTTGGCAGCTTTGCACAGTAGTGACTGTGGAGGTTCACACGTGATCATGCTTTAAAAGGGAAATCACATCTCCATTTATTGCAGAATGTATAATTAAATAGTAAAGTTACATTTCCTGGTGGCATTAGTGACAAAAGTGCCAATTCTCTGGCTGTTGTTACTTTTCAACTTTGAGCCTGACATGGTCATTTGTGCATTGTCTTTCCTAATGACTGCTCATACATGTTGAGTATTATGCTTTACTTACGGTATTATACCTCTTTTTTTAAGGAGATGGCGTTTATCTGACAGTAACAAAGCGCTCTGAAGCTCCAGGAATAAACAAATGTGTCAGAACACTTTGACGCTAATGGTGTCTCCCCAGATGAAGTTTCAAAATATTCAATTTTCATTTACAGGCGGTTACATTTTGGGAGCCCCAAGAGTAAGACTTTTGATTACACAACCTGCCATCTCAGTTGGAAGTTGGTCTTCCAGGGAATAAACATGGGCCATAATTAGGGAAACATGCAGATCGTGTAGATGAGCAGTGATGGTGGCGGGCTGAATGGACTGGTCTCTGGGCGGGGAACGGATATAATGAAGGCGTTTTGAATTTGGAGTGAAAGTGGGATGATGGACCCCCGGCTCTTTCAGACCAAACTTTTCTTTTTAGCCATTAGCTTTGTTCTCCATCCTTTTAGACATTGTCACACTGCATGTGTGTTTGTGTGTGGTATGATGGAAGGGCTGCACATTGTGTGGGATGTCCATCAAAAAAAAGATAATAATAATAAAAGAAGACACCCGCTTTTAATAAAGCAATCACTGATCTGAAGCCTGAGTTCTTTACTGAAATTAGCATACAGCCTATTTTAGAAAGGCGGGCTGTAAATTCATGTGACAGTCGCTTCTTAATGTTTGTGCGTGGGAATTGTTAATCTCATTAATCAACATCTTTCTGACACGTTCTATCCGAATGCAACTGTGCTTTTATTTTGAAAGCTTTCGAAACATTTACGTAATGCGGTTTATTGTTATTTGCATACTTTATTTCTTTATGTGAAAAAGTATTGTCAGAATTAGTAAATAAGCTTTAGCCATGGGTGGGGGAGGAGCATACGTGAAACTAGCTAGCCACAACCATGACATCCACGTCCACATCACGTTCCTCCATCATGAAATGGCTTGCATCCAGGTTTGTGCCTACACACGGTTTGTGAATGCTGGTCCATCTAATTACGGTGGACCAACCCTTCTTTGGGTTTTTTTTAGGAGCCAGAAGTGACCGTATGTAGATGAGTGACTGGAGTGCGCAAGGTTGTCAGCTAATGCTAGCATGCTTGCTTAGCGGGACACATCCTGTAGACACCAATATCTGCTAACTAGTGCAATTTAATATCCAAGTAAGTAGATCTACAGTCACCAAAACTACAAGACAGCCTGTTAGTACAATAATGCTCCGACAGGCACCAACAGAATGAACAAGGTTGAGAAAAATGTCTATTCTCTAATTGGTTGGAAAGTGGATGCTGGGAGTTGCTAGATCAAATTGGTCACAAAGAGTATTGTGCATCAAAATAAATTTGCAATTGCTTTGGTGACAAGCAAATTGCATTTAAAAAAGTGTTTACAGTTCAGCACATGGACTGGAAAACAAATTTAAACGTGGATAAAAAGATGGTATAATATTAACAAATTTGAGGAAACTGGACAAGTGGGGGCCAAAGAAGAAGTGTCAAGTTTCAAAAACTATCTACAGCAAATGAACAGTATCTCAAAGTCAAGTACTTAAGAAGCAGGAACAAATCCAGGAAAGACCTGACACAGGGCCTGGTCAGGAGAGAGGTACATCAGTGAGTGTCTGCAGCCATCTGTAAAACACGGTGGAGGCCCTGTCGTGGTTTCAGGCTTCATTTCAGTGAATGGTATTAGAGATCTTCTCAAAATCGATGAATTACAAGCACAAAAAAGTACCATCAGATTTTGATCCATCATGTAAGATCATCTGGACAGCATCTTATTGTCAACAGCTTCATCTTTCATCACGACAATGATCCCAAACACACTGTCAATGCCGTAAAAGCATGCCTGCACACAGTGGAACACTATCAGTCATGGATCGGCCTCCCCAGAGCCCGGACCTCAACATTATTGAAGCAGTGTGGGATCATGTTGACAGAGAACAGAACAAAAGGCAGAAACATCCAAAGAAAAGCTTTGAATGTCCTTCAAGAAGCCTGGAGAACTATTCCTGAAGACGACTTAAATCTTCAATCTACAAGAAAGCTGGCTAGAAGAGTTCAGACTGTGCTCGAAAATAAAGATGGTCACACCAAATATTGACTCAAGTTTTCACCTTTTGTACTGTAGTTCCATGTAGGTTTGCACACATTTTTATACATCACTGCACATATTCCCTGTTTCCTAGCAAAAACATTCGTAGGCAAATAAATTATTTCATATCAAGAACCTTTACACTTGTTTTTTTTTCTCTCAACAAACTTTTCTAACAGCCCTCAGAAGTGACACATTTGACTGAAATCTGTACAGTGTGTGTCACTGTGTGCATATGGGTGGCTCCAGTCACACACTCACAAATTTGTAGGCTGAATAGTGTCACTGAAGGTTTGTGTTTGCAAGTGTGTGTGTGTGTTCGCACGCGCTGTTTGCAGTAGTTGTGAAACACGACGTGACGGCAGAGAGCGATCCCACGAGGGGCCTCCATGTCATGTCGAAAATACCATAACATGTGCATTACACTTAAGTGATTCTTCTTCCATCTGCTAAGTATGACAACATTAGCATACCCATTTAATTAGCACCGCGCTTTAAGCATTCCCCCCTTTTAATCACCTCATTGTATTTACTCAGCCACTGGTAGCAGAAGGGCTCTCATTTAGAAAAAAAAAAGAAAGAAAACAGTGTAACTGCTTTGTAAAACCAGCAAAAGTACTTATTTCTCAGCATTAAAAGTGATGAGTGCAAGTTTATTAAAATTCACCCACCAGTAATTTGCGAGAAAATGTTCAGAAAGAAAAATAGTTTTAACTTTTTTTTTGAAAGATTTCATCAATTCCTCTGCTGCATTCATGGCTTTTTTTTTTCTCCTGCCTTTGTGCATCTGTACTCCTCATTATTTTAACTTGAATAAAAGGTGTCATCACGATCTTTTCATCTTTATCAGAACAGCCTTTTTTTCCTCACTCGTCCTTTGCTCCCTCTCTTTCTGTTTTCTGTTGTCGGGCCCCCTTTTCAAAATCAAACTATCATCAGGGAGGAGGAGGAGGAAGGGGAGGGTGATTGAAATATTGGAACCCTCTTTCAATGGTTTGCATTTACATTAATGAACTAGATTTGAATGGAGGTTCATATCAAGCCTCATAGATTCTGCGCTGTGATTTTATTAATTGCAACAGAGGCGTCATTGTTTGTCGTTTTGACGCCAATTCAATTAAAATCCCATTTAGAGGGTAATAGATTAGGCAGGGTAAACTTTATGTGGAAGAGTCCTTGTGACTAATATGTGACGCCATGAAAGAAGTAACTGCTGTGCGTCTCGTGACTGAGTTATACGTGCGCTCTGTACGCGCGGGCGCGTTATCACCTCCTCTTTGTTAAGTGAAAGTGGATTCACGGCGAGCATCGGTGCCACTCGGCTCACTTTGATGCATAATTGGTCGTCTTTTTGAAGGCATTAGCAGCTTGTAATTCCATACTTTAATTTGAATACACACATTAAAGATAGGATAGGAAGGGCCTCGTGCAGCCTGCTGTAATGAAGTAATTAGATTCTATATAGTAGAGTTAAAGTGCAGTGGTAAGAGTGCACATTAACCCAGTGGATCTGTGTTTGGTCCCAGGCCAATGTTTGGACTGGGAATGTAATGTTAGCATGAGTTCATCTTCTCAGACTTTATCATTTTTGTAACAGAATCATTCACTCAATGCATCACCTGTGAAATATTAAGGGGCAATGGAAATGGATTATTGACTGGGACTATAAATGCATGTACAGAAGTCCAACACTGCCAAAATTGTAAAAAAAAAAACCCAAAAGTTTAAATGAACATTTATTAATAAGAATTATTATTATTATTCTATCAGTATTATATTTTGGTGGTTTTGTGCATTGATCATTATATACTTTTTTTTTTTAAATTATATTTTAAAATGTGTTTCTACAGGGTATTTTTTATCGTATATTATATAAGCCCGTTATATATTTTTTCTTACTATGAAAAAAAAGTTTAAGTCACTAAAACTACAATTGCAGGTAAGAGTACAGAAGTCCATCATTGCCAAGATTATTGAAACATAAAAAGTTGGAAAGGACAATTTTTATTAAGAATTATATTAATTCATAATAACTTATTTTACTTATTCTACTTGTTTGTGTGTGTCTTTACATGCATGGATCACTATGTTTTATATATTTTTTAGATGTATTTTGTGCAGAATATGTCATTTTGTATATATTTGGAGACTTTTTCCTTAAAACATATATATTTAAATATTGTAGTACAATGATATACTGTAGTTATTTTATACAAGTAAAAACAAATTAATGTGATTAATCATGCTTTATTAAGCATGATTAATTCCAAATGTCCAAGACCTTTTTTTAACAAACCCATAAGTACTTTAAGTGAGATTTACTTGTTGTGTCTGACACTTACTATATAGTGGATTTTTCTTTGTCACGCCTTCCAATCGCTTAATGGTTATAACCATATTCCATACAATCAATCAGTCATTAAATAATTAAGTAATGCTGCTGTCCAAACATTAATGTAGATCTAGGTCTGTCACATTTTAACTTTATTAAACAAAATGTGCTTTGTTTGTGGAAGCCAGGTAAGGGGCAACCAATCAGAAAAGAGTGAGCTCTTAAAGTGGGTGGGCATGAAATGCAATGAAGTAGCTTTAATAATTCTGTTGATTCTATAAACTTAGAGGGTTTTTATTAACTATGTCTACCACACCTGAAATCCTATCATGCTTTCCATACATTCAGTGTAATCCAGTGTAGTCATTTCTACACAATTGAGGTCATCTATGCCTATTACATGTAAGTGTACCTTTAACAGACTAAACATTTCCTCCTATTCCTTAAGATCCTCTACGCAGAGCCCCTAAATTCACAACCATAATCTGAGTTTTTTCATAAAAGCGTCCGATTTTTTTTCTCACAGCCTCTGACTGCTCCTGATTCGGGTGACTAATGAACACTGGCTCCAAAGCACAGAAGAAAGACTCTAATTACCTCTGTCATCACACACAGTTTTTATTTTTTAAATATCCAGGAGATGATTTGTATTTATTCGTTAAACTAATCAGGATAGCATCATGTCTTTTTTCTTCACATCCTGTCCACTGATGAAGGCATGTTTTTGACACATCCTGCTCACCTACATTCACGTCCATCATTTGTGCTGCGTTCGAGTGTCTGCGCTGCATTCTCCTCCAACAAATGCGATTTGTTGTAATTACAATACACCCTGTCTGAGGCACCTGTGCAGGAATTCCTGCCAATACAAATTCCCTGTGTTTTTTTTTTTCTTTTTCTTTCCTTTCCTCATCTGCTACACGTCTGCTAAGTCACCCGGAGGAGTCGAGCGAAGTGCGCTCAGCTACTCCGAGGGAGTGTTTTGCATTAAAAGTCCTTTTGAGCCGATGTAAGTTTGGAGGAGGAGGAGGCGAGGGGGGCGGTGAGGGGGAAAAAAAAAAACAAAAAAGAGAGAAAATTCTGTCTTTAATAATGCACAGTGTGAGACGGCGCAGAGCAATATACATTTTTAATTACTAAAGTGACTAATATCTAGGTTTGGCTTTGAGGTTTTTGTCCCATAAAATATGCATTTGTATTTTGTTCCCCGCAGCTGAGCTGGATACACACACCTGAGCGGCGGGCTTTTAGCACACGAGGAGGAACACGATGTGTTCAGGTACTTTCACGGAGCGGGTAAAGGAAGCCATGCATATGTAAAATGAAATGATCTGACCTCTTTAAAAATCTTTATTTTTAATTCGTTTGATCAGCGAAGGGAAAAAAAAGCAGCCTAACGATGAGCGTTTCTCTGGAGATGAACACAGAGAGCCTGGGTTACTTTTATCTCTTTAACCTTTAATTAACCAAACAGTCCCTTTGACATTTCTCACTTTCAAGCATCACGAAATGCAAAGACGTTGGCGAGGGGAGGCGAGGTAAACAACAACATATGGCGACGTGCTAAAGCCAAAACGTGATCAAAATGAGGCTGTGAGGCATGTTTTTTTGTGTTTTTTAAAAAAAAATAAGATTTCTTATAGGTGGTTTGGTGTCAAAGAGAATTCATGCCAAACATTTCAGTCGACACAAAACTGGATATCAGACACATAAGAGAGCAAAATGTAGCACAGTGGTACTCAAAAGGCTCCAAACTCAACAGAATTTAGCGTCTTTCTTGGACTTCCTTGAGGTGATGCCGAGTACTTTTGCACAACAGGGGGTGAGAAGGGACAAAAAAGAGAATTTTTGCTATGTGCAAACTTGTCTTTTTCACAGTTTCCCATTTGTCTGTGCATTAATTGGAGAGCCTTCCCTTTTTAGATGGAGTGCATTATTTATGACGCAGCCTCAAACGCGCAGACTGAAGCCTTCCGCACTCACTCACAGACACGCTAGAGATAGTTTCTCTACCAAGACAACCGAAGCTCTCCTGACACCAACCTTGTCTCCTGAGTGAGCCGACGAGCGCCGATCCCGCCTTACCTTAGCGTTCCCTCATAAATTAAAGTTAAATGAACACGAGCGTAAAGTAGCTGTGGCCTTTAAGTGGAAAAGTAAGTCATTAATCAATCATGTGTCTTGTCACTCCGCCCACATCCCCTAGTTTTAAAAACCAATGTCCAAGGGAGAGCCGGCTGCTAACCAGAGTTTTACACTCCACGTTTTCTTCTTCTTCGTCGTCGTCTTCTTCTTCTTCCCGCTGTCATCTTACAAAGATCTGCCCAGAAGGGAGAGTCAACCTACCTAATTCGAGCTTTATTTTTTTGATAACTCATTCCATTTCACACACAGTATAAATTTTGATGTCGTATGCCGTTTCAATGCACTTAGTTTCCCCTTTTCCTTCCCAAAGTCTCTTGCATTACCGCGAGCTACTTTCCTCACAGAGGAAAAGCACCCCAAATTAAAAAAAAAATAAATAAAAAATTAAAAAACCTTCCTGGATGAACAGTCTCCTCCACTCCTCCTTTCGCTCGGGTCGATCCGTAGCTTAGCATAGCATAGCATAGCGTCGGGGGGGGAAAAGTGTTTACCACGACGTTTCAAGAGTTCAGCCGACACAATATGATGTCAATTAAAGGTGACAAAAAGTTTAACACTTCCATATGCAGCAGCGGCACTTGAAAACCACAGAATCTGACTTTGGGAGTGGAACTGTTAAGAGGGAGCCAAAAAATGTGCCAAGTGTCCATATGTTTCATAAGGTGCACTTTTTTTATTATTCTTTGTGAGATTTGTCCTCAACAACCCCAGACTTTCTTCGTTAGTTAGTAA
>VUQR01004987.1:38575-48874 GCA_015108515.1 Hemichromis elongatus
TCCCACCGGAAAAAAAAAAAAAAAAAAAAAGCTCATTACTCCAGTGCTGGTGATATTTCATGTAAGTAGCTTCAGCTTTAAGACAACACGCTGCTCTGCAGGGAGCGGGGATGAGAAAAGTCCACAACTGTCTGGCAACGTGAAGTCCTTTCCAAACCGTTTTATGTAAACAGGAACCAAAATGTGTTGCTGTCAAGTTAAGTAAGGCTTTTTTTTTCCTTTTTTCTTTTTTTTCAAGTTCTGGGAAAAGTTGATGTTTTACTGCAAGCGGCAGAAGTTTGGAAAAGAAAGCAACAGAAATCCAACAAGCATTAAGATGCTGAATGGAAGCTGATGTGACAGCTTTCACCAAATACAGAGAGAAGGAGAACAAATAAATCATGAATTTAAAACTCAAGCTGCTCCCCACATTTTTACCTTAAATCAACAGCTTTTTTTCTCATCTTTGATTATGATGTTGCAGAAAGTTGTAATTATTTGTAAGTTTAATTTGGGTTTATGTATTGTGCTATTACAAATGAACTGTCATCTTAAGGTGCTTTATATTACAAGGTTATTTATTATAATTTTGTTTAGTTAAGTTCAGTTTTATTTATATAGCACCAAATATCACCTCAAGGCGCTTTATAATGTAAGGTAAAGACGATGAAATAGGAAAAACCCAACAAGCAATCATCCCACTAAGAGTAAGCACTTGGCGACAGTGGGAAGGAAAAACTCCCTGTACCAGAATCATGGTCAGGGAGGGGCGGCCATCTGCCGCAACCAGTTGGAGGTTAGGGGAGGAAAAAAGGACATAAAATATACTGTAGAAGGACCACACCAATCACATGGTCCTCTGCTGGCGATGGTAGGGACAAAGAACACAGTTTTAACAGGAAGAGAACTTCAAATCTGGGTCAGGCTAAGAAAACAGAACAAAGGCAGAAAGAGTAGTAAATTATGAGTAAAAAGACACCTTACTTAATGAAAATCTTTGCAAAAATAAAATTCAGTCATACAAATGGGTTTTTTCTCTCCACTTTCATTAAATGCTCCTTTTAGGGACACTTATCTCACAATATTCTAAGATCTTAAAATTCTGATCACTTGGTGCCAACTAACAGCAGATACAACTTTTTAGAGTGGAGGTTCATCAGCTGTGTCTTTCTCTATCCTTCTCCCCTTTCTGTTCTGTTGTACAGTATACTGCAGACAAAGCACAAACAGCTTTTAATAGACTGTTATGAGAGACTTTATTATCAAAGATAAACATAACCAACACTTGTGTCATCCAGGTCTTTTTTGACGCTGCATTTTGAACTCTTAACACTAGCATTTTGACTGCCATCACGTTGGCTACTTTGGAACCAAAAGTGACCATATTTGGATAAAAGGATGAACGCCTAACACTCCCAAGCTTAGTTAGCAAGCTCAAACTGCATCGGTGCATTTGCATGGACTCGAATGCAACTCAGCAAAAGTGGTGCACAGAGTTCTTTGTCTAAGGCTACGTCCACACTAATGCGTTTTCATTTGAAAACGCATCGTTTTGTCTCCGTTTTGGTCTCCCGTCCACACTGAGACGGAGGGAAAACGGAGCGTTTTTGGAAACGATGACGTATGTTAGTCATATGATGCAGTCATGTGACCACTTTAACCAAGATGGTCAGACGGCATCGTACCGCAGTTGTTTTCGTTTGCTCAAAGTTTTTAGTGGCCGTGTTGAAGATTAATATGTACTCATTTGTGACTTCGGAGCAACAGCTCCACCTCGTTACTATTCAATTTGACACATTCGGTGCTTTGTTTCGCCATTTCGCCGCTCGTTTTAAAGAGCCGAAAAGTAAATAATCAACACATGGAAATGACGCAGGTCGTCTCGTCTAATGTTTCACGCATGCGCGGTACTGCAACGTCATTGTATTCGGTCTTTAAATGTGGACACGCAACTGTGTGAAAAACGACTGAAAACGATAGTGTGGGCGCGGATCTTTTTTTCACGAAAGCTCCGTTTTCCAATCTATCCGGACTAGTGTGGACGTAGTCTAAGGCTATCAGCCTGAGATGTAGCTCTTTGGTTTTTGGATTGTAGGTTGTTGCATTATGTTAAACACTGAAATGCTCCAGATCTGCAAATTGCCAAAACCTCTGCTTTCATAGAGGAGCTCTGGAAGCAGTAAGGGTGGACTTTGTTTTTCACAGGAGTGCAAAGTGTCCTGTGAGAAACTTCCTTTTTCATGAGGCTGTAAATAAGTCTTTTTACGGGTTTTGTTAATGTTTGAACCTTATATGTGCAAATGTAAACTTGAAGCAAACAAAGAAGCATAAATTAGTCCTATGAATGAATCCCTGCTTCACTAATAAAGCGGTCTGTCTCTGAACCAGTTTAACTGCCTTTAGGACACTGTAACTTATTAATATTTGAGATTTCTCTTTTTTTATTGCCTTTTTTTAAACCTCCAATTTTACCTATCAGATTTTGTAGGTCACTCGTCCAGATCCAGCCCCAAGCATCATTAGCATCTTATCCAGAAACAACACGAGAACAGAAACTTAATCTCGTCTGTGGTCTGTTCGCCTTCCTGTACTCGCACATATTCCTTTTTCCTCATTCACCACTTCTGTCACACGCCATCATGTACTACATCCAGGAATGCCCATACATGTAGTCTCTACACGCTTATGGCGCTGACCTTCGACCCCCTCACCGCTGGCTCCTTGCAGTCGCCATCCTGGTGGAATTTTAGCCCCCTTCATCCGCTGCTCACATCTGATCTTTTTCTGGATAAAAGCATCAGCTGAACAGCGACGAGAGTTCATATAGAGATGATTCATGCTCGCTGATCTGGCAGCGCTTTGTAGGGCTCTTCCAACAGGAAATAACTCGGAGAGGAACCAAACCAAAGTGGATGAATTAGGCATTTCCTCTGGACCGCTGTTAACCCTCAATGTACTGCTGGAGGGTTTCACCATATTACAAATGCATGCATGCGCTATATTCATATTACCTTTGAAAATCAATTCAGTTATCAATTTTTTTATACTTTTAGGGACATTAGTGTTTTTTATAGCCTTTATTCAACAGACCAGAGGTTATGCTGCTATTTTAAGTGTGCCTTGTTTGCAGAGGATGATATAGTAACAGAGATTATAACCACCTACCTCACACATGTTGTATCCTGATAGTTTTTGTTGGAATATAGAAATCTAAGGTCTGATGGTCGCTGTGGCGTGAGCTCAGTCTGCTCAGTCGTTAAATCCTGATCTTTCATGTGCACGTTCTCTCTGGCAGGTCATATTTTAGCGATTGCATTAATGTTTCTGTATCTTCAGCCTGAGATCTCGGCTCCAAAAAGAAACCCTTTTACTGTTTTAGCCCCAACACTGTGCAACAATACCTCTGACAGCATGAAAAAACGGGCTGGCCTTTGTAAAGCATTCATGTCGTCTTCTTAAACTTTATGCATGAAACGGGGAAATAGTAAAGTTGTCTTTCATGTCATTATTTTTCATTATCATTTGTTTATTATCTATTAACGATAGACGGGTCCCTCCCACCTTTTCATGCATTGCTCACTTTTGAGAATTTGAGCTGCTTTGCCTCCATAACTTTACTGTTTTGAGAATGATTGAAAGAAAATGTCATAAACATACATTTAGTTGTTTGTTTAATATTTTTATTGAACATTTCTGCAAACCAGGACTTTAATTAATATTTACTAAGATGTTTTCAGGACAGAAGAATATTTGTCTTAATATATTGCAAAGAGTCAGCTGTGGAGGTTGTCAGAGTGTATGAAGAATTTCGTTTTTCTAGCTGCTGAAGTTATTTTTTGTTTTATGAAGGAATCAAAAGACGTTTTTAAAATACCCTCTTTAAAAACCTTCAGATGTAATATGTGAGAAGAATGACGAACAAATATTGAGACAAAATGCTACAATTACATGTAGGCATTTGATGTGCAAAATCCCATAAATGGTCATTTCCTGTTAAAATGAATAGATTGCATTGAAGGAATTTTTTTTTTTTTAGAAATTTCTTCATCATTACTAAACACACACACTAAACTTTATATAACATCTATAAAACTGACTCTTTTTCTTGCTTTTGACATTATTACTTGATTTATGTATTATACAAAGTTCAAGAAACTCTATTAATTTGTAAAGGCAGCCCTGCGTGTGTACATTTAAACATCACATTTTGCATATTTAACTGTCTTAAAGTAAGTAGAAACTTGGGGAAGTTGCATTGGTGATATCTGTATTATATTTTTTCTTTAATCAGTGAATTTCTCGTCTACATTCACTCTGTTATCTATATTAATGTAATGTATTAATCATTCTCTGAAGCAAAAACTCCCTCAACATAATCTGTTCTGGGGGATTTTTTTTGTTTATAAATTCTAGGACATTTTATTCCTAAAATTGTGCCCAAAAAGAACTTTTTAAATAACAGCAAGCTGAATTTTTGGAATTAAAAAAAAAAGATTAACTTAAAATTCTCCCTGCAAGAAAAACTTTGGCTCAGATATGTAAAAAAATAAATAAATAAATAAAAAAACAAACATGAAACACAAATCTTAAATCTGCATTTGGCCGATGTTCGACTTTAAAAAAAAAAAAAGAAAGAAAAAGCCGCACATATAACTGCCTTTGCACATTTTAACACAACTTAATTAATCTAATAAAATTCCTGTTCTTTACCTGTAGTGTCACCAAAAAGACAAACGCTGTTACGCTGCCTTTGCGAGAAAACAAGCTTTTCAGATAAATATCGCCTAATATCTTTGTCACGCACAGCCTCTTAACTCCCAGTGCTCTTCATCTAAACGCAGCATCAAATATAAACACTTGTTTCCTCTTTAAATTGGATGAATTACCTTTTTATTCCTGAGAATTCTGGGATATATCTGCCTGTGGTGAAAATGTTTAGTTGATTTTGTTTCTTTCCTCCTCGTTGACATGTTTTTGTGTGATGCTTCGGGCCCTTTGACTGTTGCGATCAAACACAATTTTACCTCAAAAAGCTCCTGAAAGCCGAGCTGCTGCCGCCGCAATATGGTTTGATTCATGTTTCATTTGCTGAAATATTTGATTTAGTACCTTGATTGCTGTCTGTGTGCAGCGGCAGCAGCAGCAGAGCAACACAGGTAAACAGCACTCAACAAATGAGAAATAACACACTCTAATCTCCATGTATTTAATCGCACGTCCCTCTGTGCCTCCACTTTATTCCCCCCCCATCTCTCTCTTTCTGAGAGAGGAAGAAGAGGAGGAGCAGGAGGTGGTGGTGGTGGAGGAGGAGGTGCAGTCCCTCCTGGCAGCTGAGGCCGGTGAAGATCTGTGACAGATGGGGCCGAGTCGCAAAACTCACAGCCTCGGGCGAAATTCATCCCCCAGAACTTTCCACAGGGTGCCCAGATTTACCTGATCAGAGAGATGTGGAGGGAGGGGTGTGTGTGCGTGTGCGTGTGTGTTGGGCTCCAAAAATGTGCAGAGGAAGCCTGGCTGCCTGTCATGGCTGACACAGAGCCCATCTGCCTCAAACCTGTGGCGCCCTCAACCACCTACCCCCCCACACACACACACACACATACACACATCCCCACACACACACACTCCGCCCTCTCTAAACGCCCGTGCTTCTCCATGCCACCGCCCCACCATCCCTCAGAAAATGAAACACAGATAGACACAGACCGTATGATGGCTACACATGTCGCCAGCTTTGCATACCTTCAAATGCACTGGGAGTCTTACTTTGAAACTGACACACACACACACACACACACAAACAAAGGGAAACAATAAAAGACAGACCTTATGTGTCCCATATGTGATGCCACATTGAATTTCCGGTTGAAATCATCAGGGACTTTTTTTTTAGTCCTCTTCTTCATACCTCCTCCGTCTCCTTTTTGGTGGATGACACTGAGGTGCGAGTACTCAGGAACATGATGATCTCCAGTTTCACTCCTGCAAAGGCTTCAGGTCTTGCAGAGTGACCACCAAGGGTGTCAGGCTGTTGTAAAACTCCCAAACCAAAACTTTTTTTCCTCCAAAAAGAGAGAAGTTCTCTGGCTAGCAGCGCTATACGGAGAGGGTTTCTTTTTTTAATGAAAGATGAAAGCCTGAGAGTTTCCAAAAGACCACCCACATGTTGGAGGATACAGAGGGTCCCTGCAGTACTCACAAGGAGTTCTTCGTTAAATTAAATCTGAAAAATGGCACTAAAATGTAGTTTTTGGGGCTTTTTTTTCCACATCCAGTTCAATTTTTTATTTAGTTTTTTTTAGCTGATCTATTTTTTTTATTTTTTTTACAGAACCTGTAGTTATGCGTTAAGGTTATTAATTGTACTCTGTCCAAAGTTTACTTGTCTGTGCTCTGGACCTGTACATGACACTGCACACTGTTTTTAGCTGCTGTCCAAGGTGGTTGGCTGTCGCTGGACAGCCAATAGATTCAATTCAATGATTTAATTTAGTCCTGAGTTTTCTGATGAGGATGAGGACCGTATACAGACTCTTAAGATGCATTTGATTAACTGAAAAAGCACCTTTAATTCAATAGATTGATAGTCCAAATCAAACAAAAGTTCATACACAACTGACATGGTATGAAAGCAAACTGAATCGAAGCAGGGAACACACACAGGCAATCTGAAAACGAACAAAAGAAGGGCAGGGCTGTTAGTGCACACAAGGTGTATTAATAGCCCTGCCAGGGGGCACAGGTGAACATAATCTAGACACTGAGATGGAACACAAGAGACAGGAGGCTCACAAACTAAATCAGGACGCAACTAACAAATACAGGTAAAATAAACCAAGGCAGAAAGAATCAGTTATAAGCAAACCGAAAGACACCAGACCTCAGAGAAACAATAACTAAGGCTACAATTAGAAAAATAATAAATACATCATAAATAATAAAATTAATAAATGTGAAAAATATATATTAATCACAATGAGGGTGCTGTCCCAAAAGCCCCCTTGTGATTGCTTTGGTCACAAAAATATTGCAGTGGTTTCAGGTGCCTTCAAAGTAAAAGTTGATGCCACAAAAAAAACATGTTTCAAAGGGCACAACTTTTACGTTGAAGACAAACAGTCTTCTTTTTTGGTTTGTGTTCCACTTTTCAGTTTCATTACTGCTCAGTAAGCAGTCGGTGACTGAATGCAGACAAGTTGGCATCCTCTATGGAAACTACAGGTGACAGTGGCAATCTGATAGCAGCCAAATCAATCACAAGGTTTTTGGTACGTCGCCATATATCTCTTTGTGACCAACACACCAAATGACAACCAGCTCCACTAACCAGCCAGCCATTGACTGGTCTTTAGGATTATTGACTGGTCTTTAGGATTGTGTGAATGGGGCTTAACCTGGAAGTTCCAAAAGCTGCAGTTCCACAGGTGGCCACTTGAGGCTGCCTTACAGACACTGTAAAAAAGTAATTACAACATGCCAGATTTACAGCAGTTTAGTCTATGATAGAATTTGGTTTTGGTCACTATTACGGATTTTCTCTTTCACGATAACTATATTTGCAGAAAAGTGTTGTTTAAAAGTTTAAAACATCTCTCAGCACATGAGTGCTTTGAGCACAGTTTGGTGAAATATCTGCGAAATAATATGAAATACTGTCAATACAAACACAATGTGTATTCTTTAAGTTTATCTGTAAAACTAAGTAAGTTTATAGACTTACATCACCCTGTCCTCCAAATATGGTGACTTCTAGCGCCAAAAAAAAACCTACACTGGCAACAGCAATGATGCCTTTGCCATCAGTGTAGTTAGGGGCATCTCAATGAGTTCTGCCAAATCAACTATGTCTGAAACTGTTTTCACTATTGAAAAAAAAAATCATGGCTTAAGACATAAAATACTAAAATGAAATGGATTTGGATGGAAGCCAAAGGGTTCATATACACATTTCTCTCCAATATGGAATAAAAAGATTAAACCCAGGTCAACAATAGAAGACGGAGAATAACAAGACCACATAAAAAGACACATAAACAGGGAAACAATGGCACAATCATAATGATGACAAGTTTACAGAGCTGTAAAAAAGTTTGCAGCATTTTTAAATTTTCCAAGGAAATGCTGAGCCTAAACTTTGGATAATTATATTTTTCCAGATTGAATTTAGTGAACATTATCAAAGTTAAACTGCACAAAGAAGCACAAAGACAAATTAAACCACCACCACCACCCAAAAGGCCTCCTTATTTTGTATCTCCTCCTTAGTCTTTAGGGACACTGCTATCAGCTGCTTTTGACGAGGTGATAATGAAAATTATCTAAAGTAACGTTAGTGTTGCAGACCAGGAGAATTACAGGAAATGAGGTGAAATAAATGATATAATCCACCGAAAGTATTAAAGCACTGCAAATGAAGCTTCATATGCTAAATGCCTTGCTTAAGGGCTCTTAAATAGAAGTCTTTCAGAGACTATTGAAGGAAAACTCTGCGCTGGGTTCGGCTGAAGCTGCAGTGTGAAGAGAATTTCTTCTCGGGTGCACTCGAAGACGCCTGCGTCGCGTTGATTAAGCCGCTGTCACTGCGGCGATAGATGAGGAGTCGCAAGCTGTAGGGCCTCTAATTGGGGAACAAAGGTGTGTTGTTGTGGCGGCTGCTGCTGCAGGGGTGTGTGAGGTGTGTGTGTGTGCACGTGTGTCTGCATGGGGAGGAGGAGGAGGGTGTCCAATTTCTTCTTCTCTGTTCCGAGCCGTCCACCTTTTTAACTCGCGCTTCACTCGGTAATTAACACCTGCCTCCTCAGTATGGCAGCGTGACGGTGCCGCGCCAAACAGCCCCGAGCATCTTCGGTTTGTGTGTCTGTGCGTTTGTGTTGTGTGTGAGGGAGAAAAAGTGAGTTTCAAGGAGAAAGACAGAGATTGACAGTCGTATGATCAGTTGTTCCGATTTGTGTATAAATATGTAAAATATGTGCGCGTGCGAGGCCCAGGCAGATTAGTGGCATTGCAACACAAACACACAGCACTCCACTTTCAAAAGTGTGCTTTATTTTTCTTTTAGCTTGCAGCAGCAGTCTCTAGTGGATCTATTTGTCCCCTTCCCCCCCATGAAAAAAAATCTGCTATTGGTGACATAAGGCCAGAACAAAGAGACTGGATGGATAGATGGATCTACTCTCTGCACCACCCAATATTCAAACAGATGTTCTTGGTGTAGTAATACAAGGTGTGTTATGGAAAAATGAACCAGAACCTGAATCTCTGGAATGAAAAATAAATTAATAAATAAATGTATGAAGTCGATGTGGAAGTTAGAAGGACTGGAGATCCTCCAGTGCCTCCAAAACTGAGTCAGTCTGCATAGAAGCCCAGTGTTACAGTGTCCAGTTTTACAGCAGAAATAAACACATTTACAGTCTGGTAAAAAGCAGAGTTTGGGGTTTTGGGCTTGGTTTGAATTTTTTAATAACTCACATATGTGGACTGTTAATGCTTAAAGTTATGGCGACTTTGATTTACTAGTTAATAGCCAGTAGCTGTGGCCTCACCTCCACTAATCACTGAGTCACTGAACTGGGTTCACTGCACTCCACTGCGTTTGCGGTGTTGGTGAAGGTTAGAGAATTTTTGATCAAATGTTCTAACAATTATTTGTGAAATTCTAGTATTCTGTTATTCAGAAGCATAGATAGTATTGTGCTATTTAATTTGTTGAATACAGCCGACTATAGCCTATACATCGTTAGATAAAGTAATGTATATCTTGTGAGGAGGCAAATGTTTCTATTCATATAGGACACAGGTTTAAAAGCAACTGGGGCATACTTCTTGACAACTTGGTTAAAGAATTCAGCTTTGATAGCTTCACTTTGTCTGAACAAACAAGATGGTGACTGCCAAAACACAAACATTCAGCCTTTAGCACGTTTGTAGCTAACATCCTTTCCCCATGCTACAAAAAAACAATTTGTTAACAATTTTAGAAGGAAGACTACTTGTAGGTTGATTTTTTTTTTATGTAATGATGTAAATTTTGTTTTAACAATGACTTTTGATACCAAAATCTTATTTAGTGACTCATAAATGCACCTTGCTAGCCAAGCTAGCCAGCTTAATTAGCAACCTGCTAGCTGGAACAAAAAATATGATTTTGTTCCAATATAGTCACTTTTGGATTTTAATGTAGTGGGTGACCATCAGTTTGGTTATGTCTATGTTTTCAGGCTTTCTGAAGGTCTTTCAGTTTTTCATTTATTTATTAATTGTTTTTTTTTGGGGGGGGGGGGGGGGGGGGGGGCGGGCTTTTGTCTTTTTTTTTTTGGG
>VUQR01004987.1:48894-75205 GCA_015108515.1 Hemichromis elongatus
TGTGTTGTGGGGGGGGGGGGGGGGCAGGTAGGCGCGACTTTGTCACTATATTTAATGAGTTTTCAGACCCCCTTGGTGACTTTGTTTCCCCAAAAAGCGACTAGCGACAAATCTAGCAACTTTTTCTGGTGTTATTGGAGATTTTTGACGTGAAAGCACAAATAACTCTTACACTCAGCAAGTAGCGGGTGCTGCTGTGGGCACCTCGCTTGTGCCAAAGTGCTCATACTCAGTGGACAGTTATGTTATGGTTGAAAATGTTCTTCTTTTACTGTTACTTCTTGTGGATCAAGGTTTAAAACGACTTAAAAAGACACACACAAAAGAAGAAAGTAACTCTGCCAGAGGGCCTATTTCAGGTCACTTTTGTTGGTCCCAAGTCCAGATAGTGGAGGAGGGTTGGAATAGTGACATTAAAAAAAAAAAAAACAGTAATAGCTTAAAGATATTAAATTTGTAGTTCTAAATATATTCTAATGCATTTAGGGTGTTTTTTACTCACTTTACGTCTCTTCCATGATGCTATTTCTTTCTCCTACAGCATAGGTCACAATTACATAAACATGATCAATTATGGAAATTAGGCCACGACATCATTCAGCGACTTTTAGGACAGCCAATAGCGATTTTCCTTACTTAGGAGTTGGCAAAACTGCCTTGGCTGCTTTTTCACCCATATTCAGTCAAGTCCTTGTACCTGACCATTTCCAGAGGAACATTTGGTTTGTTTAACCTCCTAACACTGACCTACAAGTAAAAAAGGCCCCTACCTCAGTGTTATGTCTACACATAACAGACAAAGAACAGGTTTTAAATCACATCTCACCATGGTGTGCAGTGTGTCCTTAACAATTTGAGGAAACTGGAAGGAAAAGAAGTCTATCTATCTATCTATCTAGCAGATGAATACTAACAGGTCTGATGTAGTGATATTTTCATTTTTAAAGCATTAATGTTTGTTTCTGGGTGGTTGGATGGTGTGCTTATGTGGAAAGTGACAGAGAGAGCACATATGATGAACGTGACGCTAAAAAAACGATATTCATTTCTGCATGTGTTGGTGTGTAGCAGCATCTGTTTTCTTGGATCCGAGTCTGTGTGTTCAGTTTGCCTATTTAAAGCTCCAGGGAGCGCGAGGGTGTTGGAGAGGTTTAGCTCGTATGGATGTTTATCCTAATGCGCGTGCGGCGCAAGATGGAACAAAATTCAACTTCTAAAATTTATATAAAACTTCAAGTGCTTGCAGCAGTATTGATTGTATCTTCCTATGCTTTAAAAGTTGCTTTCAATATCAGTGCATGTAGATTTACTCTTTTTGTAGGAAAAAGACGTGCGTGCATCAAAAGTTTGGGTGAACTACAGCAGTCAATTTTCTCTTTTGTGAGGGAGAGTCGTTGCTTCAGCATTTCACTGAAGCAATTTCAGTCATAATAATTATTGATTAAATATGGCAGAAACATGGTGCATCCTAAATAACATGAAATGAAACAAAACATGGGTGTTTTGTTGGAAGACAGTTTTTAGAAAAAATATATTTTCACACATGTGAAACTCTATTATTGTCCTCTATTATCACGCTTTGTGCACATACATAGAGCATCTGGACATGTTTGTCTGCAGGACAGGGTTTATGAGTGTACTCTGTGTATTAAAGGCCTTAGCTGAGGTTATGTGGGCCCCTGGGTGCCTTGGTAAAAACAGTCCTCCTACACAATTGAGCATGGAGCCATAATTTCGCCCGAGGCTCACCTACCCACAGCCACCTAATGCATGCTGGGTATTCACATGTGAAACGCAGAGTGAGAAACACAACTGGAAGGCTTTTTTTTCTGCACACAGTGTCCTCATATGTCATAGTACAGGACATGCAGCCTGAACCCAAGCATGTAGTTTGATGGGTAAAGGGTGGAGGACTGCAGGGTTGGTTTTTTTTTGTTGTTGTTTTGGGGGATTTTTTTTTTTTTTGCCTCTTTTGATCCGTAATAGTGTTTATTTTGGAGCAAGTGTTGTGATATGATACAGAGGTGAAAAAGACTGGGCCACAAGCATATTATTTAAAATGCTGTTCAACACTGTAATTTTTGCTAATATTGTTTTTGTTTGAGAGTTTTAAAGGTAGTAAACCCCTGAAAATCCCAACAAGGCACACATTTAGTATCCATTCAGTACATGTTTAGACATACAAATCTACCCGTGAACATTGTCTGATGAGGCAGAGTTAAATATTACGTTTGTTTAATAGCCACTTGAGGCTGCCTCCAAAAGTGAGTCAATCCTCATAGACTTCTATTTTAAAAATGGCAAATTTTACAGGGGAAATAAAAATGTTTACATCCTTGAAAAGATAGTTTTGGCCTCTTTGGATAGTTTCTCCCTCAATTAAAAAAAAAACTGCAGATGAGAGATTTTTTATATAGCTCAACAGTTAAAACTGTTTCAAGGTTCAGGAGTGGGCTCTGTGTAGGTATCAAGCCATCGGCTAGGCTCCTCTGGTATCCTGGTCAGTAGTCTGTATAAAATGTATTTAAGAAAACGCATATTAATAACAACTGTAGTATGGAAGACTATTTCTGCCACTGAAAAACTGCTTTTGAGAGGCAGATCTAAGTTGAAATTTCAAGTTAGATATTTCAAAACTAGTTTATTGAATCTACTTTACGACTAAGTTCAAATCTTGAGGCAAAGACTTAAATTTTTTTTTGTTTTTCAGTGGTGGAAACAAGCTTCCACGATGGGGGTAGATTTTATAAATCCTACAGTTTCACTGAGCTGGACTTGTGTACATAAGCCACTGCTGTCTCGTCTTAGTTAACTGTAATAATCTTCGTGGAGGCGATCCAGCTCCACATTCTGACCTGGTAACTTCTGACTTCTTTCTTTAAAGTAATGCAATCTTAAAACATGTTGGTCATTGCGGCCATCATTAATCATTGTCCATCATTGGTATACGTATTGATATACTTTATTCTCTTATTCTGGTATTTTTTCTTCATGATTTTTTTGTTGCTTTTATATTTGAATGACTATTTAAAAAAAAAAAAGTGGTTTTATTTAAAGTCAAATGTAAATCAGATGTTCTGTACTGTTCATACAAACACATACACTTTCTACCATTCAAATGACACGCTGAAGATATTTATGGAAATGAGAACAACTAAACTAAATGTGTCATTAGCTGATTGATGCAGACTTGTTGTTATGCGGGCTACACCTGTCGCCAGGACGTGAAAAGCCTTCAACACATCTCGAGTTGCGCTTTGTCGTGTGCAACACCCACTTAACACACATACAATTTCTTCATTCTTCTCCTGGAGACAGAGTCTGTCACTCTTCTACCTGTTGTCCTTTAAACACACACACACACACACACACACACACAAAAACAGAATAATGCAATAATTTTACGCTGTTAATCACAGCATTGGGAGGCGCTGTCAGTCATTTTAAACGATGGAAGAAAACCCAAATGATTCCGAGGAAAGTCAGATGGCGAGCAGCTGGATTTCTCCCTTGCCTCATGTGAATTTGTTTTCACCATCCTTTAATTGTTGGGCTGCTTCAAAGCTCGCCTGTTCGGTCGTTCACTCCTAACAACCTCGCTGGGTGAAGAAGGCACGTCTCGGGTCTGCGGCGGCTCCTAATCGCCCAGAGTTACCACTGCTTTCGGGGGGGATTTAGTGTGTGTTTTTGGCCCAAAGCTGCTAAACAGACTCATAAGCAAAATGAGACGGAGAGAGAGAAAGGAGGAAAAAAAAAAAAAATTATGGAAAAAGACACATTCTGGTGAACCGCGCACATACATCAAAGGCCTGTGCAAATATTGGAAGTATTCCCGAGCCAGAAATCCCTCGCAGACACATTTATACACACAGACGAGTGACAAATTAAAAGAAAAATCTCAACCCTTGAGCTTTGCAGTGAGGGAATCTGGTGGCTCTGTTGTGCTGTGGAGGCCAGAATCAATACATAGTTGTTCCAGCTGATTACCTTTGAACTGTATTTCTGCACAAAAGCACCTGGATGTGTAAAAACCACACGCAACACCAGAAAGAAGGAGCTGAGAGAAGGGGAAGGAAAACGATGGAAATGTGTCAAAATGGAGAACTGATTGTGCGCAGACATGAATTGGAAAGAGGGAGGAGGGGGCAAAAAACTGTAGTGAGTGAGGAGGAGACAGAGAGGGAGATGTATGTGGCGGACATGTTGGCGGTCACGCTCTGCTGTCACCTTCTTTTTGACCGGAATTCATCCTCCCCTGGCGAGTTTTTCCCATCTGTTCCTCCACTGAGCAAAACTCTGCAGCTCCCACTGCTGCACGCCGTCCCGCTGTCCTCCACACATTACTGACAAAACCCTCCAAAAATAAATAAATTCACCAAAATAAAAACTGTTTAGAAACATGTCTGTTAATATTCAGCGCCTGTTTGCTCGGTATCATTCGTAACTCGGCTGCATGAGAGCTGTTTAATAAAACGCCGAATGAGGTCATTGTTGTGGCCAAAATACGCACAAGCATGGCACATTCGCACCTTTTCTCTGGTGGATGGCTCTCTGAGGACCGCTTAGAGGAAATCATATTATACCAGTGTGAAATTTTACATAATTTAGTAGCAGTTTGGGCTTTCGGGTTACTAACTTCAACAGACCAAACCGGCAGGGATTTTTAGGTGAAAGTAACAGCTCTGTGACATAACATGTTTATTCCTTAATAGGACACAAGGTCAATGGAATCACAACTAAAAGTATGCTCCCCTTAGACTGCTACATGACTTGAACTGATTACTATCACAAGACAATTGACAGTTATTGACCAGCTATTTGAACTAGCATGTACAACTCACAGTACAGTGCAAAAGTCTCGAGTGGCCCTCATTTCTTCATGTTTTGCTTGGAAAATGGTAAATATCGACCTTTTGAAACATGCAACTATACAAAGAAACATAGTACTTGTGGCAAAAACAGTTTGTACAGTTGTAACAAACTTGAAAGTCCATATTTGATATGACCACCTTTAGTCTTCGGCACAGTTCCATTGTGTGATTGACAGGTACAAGGACTGGACTGAAAATGAGTGAAAAAGTAGCCATTGCCCAACGAAGAACTTTCAGAGATTTTGAGAAAACCTGGAGAACTATTGTTTAAGAATGCTCTATTTTAAGACAATCTGGTTTCTTAGAAGCTAAATATAAGAAATGTAGAGTGGTTCAAGACTTTTCCACAGCACTGTGTGTAATTAGTTTGGTCTATCAGATTGGTCACACACAACTTGATAGACCAAATTGGTCATACGTATTGAAACTGTGTATTGAGGCTTCATATTACCCAATACATGTAATGTTGATGACAAAACCCTTTATTGTAAGAGCAAAGAAATGGACCAGCCCTGCCAAAAATGAAAAACACATCACTATCTTATGATCGCCAAGTGCGGTGTCACCTTATAGTTTAACATTTAAGTTTGCTTAGTTTGCCTTTGACCAAGCTCACAGTTGTAAGTCAACAGCTAAAGGATACCATATTAATCCTTTTTAGAACGTGTTTTTTTTCTACTAATCTTCTTGTGACCAAAGCAATGTAAGGTTTTCCTTAATCTATTGGTCATGCGACTGCAAAACCTAGCCTAGCATACGCCTTCTGAGCAATGCTAGAAGTTGAGATTGTCCAAGCTAATACGTTAGCATTCTAACTTCAGTCGATATGACTGCTACAGAAAGCAGAGATGTTTACATTCTGTTGATAATATAGATAGTTTAGTCTTTTACTGTTTCCATATGTCAATTTTAATATGTTACCCTGTACATAGCTAGCTTCTGTGTTTTGCCTATTATTTTTTTTTACAAAACAACTAGCTAGTTTACATGTTCTTAGCCTGCTATAGCAGGTAAAAGGATGACATACTGCCAACTATATGCTACAGTATTTATCTTTGAAATACTCTGTGAATAAGTAAAACCTTTTAAGTGACCTGTGTTTATGTACAACATTTCAAGTGACTTGTACTAGTGTAGTAGTTTTTATATTAATGCCCTTCCTGTAAGTAATAAACCAAAGTAAACCTTGCTGAACAGCCCACATTCAGTCGAGTTTGATAATTCTTTGAGAAATATAGTGAAAATAAGCAGGAATTAAAACAAAATGTCCATGAAATTATATTTCTGTAGTGCTTTAGTGCCACTTGAATCAGAGCATCATGTTTTGGCTCTTTCTTCCATCCTAAACTCGCTGACAAACTCCAAACCTTCAACATTCGTTGTTTTCTCCCTTTCTTGAAACGCTTCAACAATCTTTACACCAAAGAAGAAGAAATCTCCTTTAATTTTCCCGCTTGAAGGAAAGCGACTGCTTTAAACATCAATGGGGGGACAAAAAAAAGTCATCCTTGTGTTTTTTTCCTTCTATCTGCTAAAGACATCTTACTGAAGGAGCGTCTTTGTATTAACTTTTTAAATTCCAATTACAAAGGAGGTTTAAGATCTCTCAGCGGAGTTTGACTTAGAGTCTGTGTTTGATCTCCTCTACTCCGCAGGGACCTCCTCGTCTTCCTCCTCTCTCCTCTCCTGCCTCTTCACCTTCTCCCTCCTCTTATTATTCCTCTGTCACTCTTCCCAATCTTCCTCAGCTCCCTTTTTTTAATGCTTTCATTCTCTTCATCTCATTCCACATTCACCTCATCATCAGCTCCTTCTCCTCTGCCTGCTCTTCTTTTTTTTCCCTTTGTTTACCTCCTCTCATTTCTCCCTCTCCCACCTTCCCTCTGCTCTTCTTCCTCTACTTTTCTCCAAGTGTTTGTTTCACTTTTTTCACCTCCTTCTCTCATCTAATGCTCCCTTTTCCTCCACGTTCCCTTAATTTTCCTTCCTCACGTTTCCCTCTTCTCCCACGTATTCTTTGTCTTTTCCTCCTAAAAACCACTCTGCCTCTTAAGTTATGACATCACTTTCAGATACTGTTCATCTGCTGTAGGTAGTTTTTCTCTTCTTCTCTCAGCTTCTTCCTCTTCCTCTGTCTACCTTCCTAATCCTCCAACAAGTTTTATGACCCAGTCCTTTTTCCTCTTTGCTTTCCCACATTCCCCTCCTTTTTCCTCCATTCCCACTGATCGTTTGGCTTTTCCCCTTTAGACTTTCTCCTTCCTCTTTCCTCCTGCAGTCTTTCGCACCTTACAGCGTGGTAGGATAAGGTGTGTGTGTGTCTTTGCTAGTATGTGTGTGTATGATCAGCAGCCCTCCAGTGGCTGCTTAACGTTCCCTTTGTGGCTTGAATAACAGCAGCCGACAGCTTACACCTTGCTGAATACCTCCACTAACAGTGTGTCGACAGCATAACGCCTGTGTGTGTGTGTGTGTGTGTGTGAGTGAGAGAGAGAGAGAGAGAAAATCCGAAGCTACCTCGCTACCTATTCGACTTAATAAAGGAGTGTCTCGGTAACCATTACCCCCACAGCCATGCAGAACAAATTACATTTAATGGGGTTTCTTTGCCCCCACAGTCGTTTTCAGCGTTCGTTTCAAAATTTCAATTTAGTGCTTAATGCTAAGGTTTCCTTCAAAGTATTATAGAGCAATATTATACCAATTACGGCATCTGCGAACATTAAATTAAATGCATTAGCACAATATTGGAGGGAAAGGCAGCCGTTTGAAACAAGTTCTGTTCCAAAGCGACGCAGGCAAACGAGCCGGGATATGAAAGCTGCGCAAAGAGGCCTGACACCCTAACGCAATTATGTTTGTTGTCTTACACTTTGTATCTCTGCTGAATCATTTGCTTTTTGATATTCCATATGGATCCTGTGAAGCTGACCCCATTTTCATTTTACACGGTGCAAATTACTCAGTGAACTCAGTGGCTTTCTGGGGTTTGGACAGTTTTATAAATCGCTATACAAGACATATTTTCCAGACCATCCTCTGATGTAGATAGTAGACAGTAGTTTATTATATATCATAATGATTTTAGATATATATGTGACACCCAGATGTTGGAGGTTGATGCTATCTGGATGTAATAGCCAGTCAAATGGCAGCAAGGCATGTACACATAATGAAAGCGACCTGCAGAATTCAAACTGGGCATCAGATTTGTGAACAAAGGTGATTAAAGTGGCTTTAAATGGGACATTGTTAAAGGTTTGAGCATTGCAAAAACCGCAGATCTGCTGGAGTTTCTCTACAAAGCCATCTTTAGGGTTTAAAGAGATGATATTGAGTGAAATGCCTTGTTGATGCCAGAGGTCGGACTGCTTCAAGCTGAGAGAACAGTAACTGAAATAAACACTTAATACGACCAATTCAAGTTAATTTGCATCAATAAAAGGCTTTGAATGTTTAGGCCCATTGTGTAGTTATTTTTTACAGGATAAAAACGATAACGTATGGATGGATAGCTCTGTTATCTTGCTGTCTTGATGAAAGAGAATAATACATACTTGGGATACTAGTGTGCTGTTGAGCCACAAAGACCCGAGGTCTCCAGAATGCATGGGATTTGGATCGTTATACAGTGGTTTCACTGCTTTGGCACACTTGAAAACAGACTGGAAGACCAAGCAAGCATGTTTGAGTATTTTCAAAATGGAGCAGTCATTTTTAACAGCAGATAAACGGAGAACTAAGGTTACGTCCATCATAACTGTTCACAACCTCTTTAAGTTCAGCATCCCAGCTGTGGTGGCTGCTGCTCGGTCCGAAATCTGCAGAAGTCCCTTCAGAGATGTTTTCTTAGAGGGCCTGGTAGGCTCGGTTGAAGTGTGAAAGCTGTTCTGGTGCAGTATATTACAAATTGGCCTTCTGCACCGGGATCTGTCATCACATCTAGGAAAAATACGGTGAAGCAACAGAATTAAAATAATGAGATAGTTAGGGCCTATTTTCTTAATGAGACAGGGAAAATGAAGAGTTTTAAGGGAGTGTCCAGCCCTGGATCCAACCTATGAAAGAATCAACCAAGGTCCAGACTTGACTTACAGTAGGGGAAAAGACAGAAAACCAAAGGAGGAAAAAAAAAAACAGATGGCTGGACGAGGACCAAGACTGAAGTGGTCACGTGACGGGCGGCGTGCCATGGAACTTCCTGCTCGCTCTCCCTTTCTGTCGCAGCAGTTGGTGTCACTACTCGCGCCGTCTGCGTGAATTCGAGGCCCCGGCTGAACAGATTGGCCAGTCGGCGAGGATCACTCGCAGAAAACTCTGCTAATCTCCCACCGGCTGCCTCGACCACACTCACATACACTGTCTCTCTTTCTTTCTTCCCTCTGTACAGACTTCTCCTCAAAACTGTGTCGAGGGAGGGCAGAGGATTCAGAAAACATGTCATCATGAGCTCCGTTCCAAACCCACATATCCACCATTCGGAGAAAAAGAGGTACCTACTCTTACAATATAATACGATGACGTTATCCACCATCTTATGAGGATATCACACCCCAAAATTCAGCCAGTCTGCAAACACGTAGCGCTTTCTCCAACAATCAGTGCACGTATCCGCTGTTTTTATATATTAATCATATGTCACAGTAATAATTTGTTATCACTGCCTTTTAGAAAAGTGCTGATTAACGAGGGAATAAAGAGGCAAAAGCATCATGGTGGTCTGAGAGTTGTGAGTTTGCTTTTTAACTAGTGTTTTTACCTTCACACTAAAGAGAAGTGGCTTCTGAACTCGCTTTAGTCCATGCAGCAGAAACAGAGATGGTAAATGTAATACCATGAAAACGCTATTTTAAAACATCAACAGAAACGTGTAAATCAGATTATATTCTTTGCTACTTTGTTTTCTAACTTAGAGTACCGTGCAGAAATCTCAAGCCACCATTTATTCCTTCATGCCAGACTTTCCTGTGAGCAGTGTCTTTTTTAAAGTGTTTCTTTGGACATTGGCTGCTTTTGGCCCATTTTTAGTCTAGTCCTTATACCGGACCATTTTCAGAGCAATGTTGGTTTGGTAACCCACTTAACACTGACCTATGAATTATTGTAGAATAAAAAAGGCACCTAAGTCGAGGGATGAACCAGTGCTGTGTCTACACATAACAGTGATCTCAGGAAAAAAAAAAAGATTTAAACTTGTATCTTCACAAAAACACATTCCTCATTTTTTAGTTGAATCCATAAAAATGTCAAAGATAACAGAGTTTGACAGATATAAGATGGTATTGTTGCATCAACAAGGTGACTCTCAAAGAACTAGTGTAAAACTTGAATTATCTCAGCATGGTGTGCAATGTATCCTTAAAAAACTTTGAGGAAACTGAAAAAGTAGCGGATAAAAAAAAAAGGTCTCAGTGGAAGGCTGACTGTCAAGAAGTCATTCTTAAGGAAGGAAAACAAAAAGAAAAGGTTACAACAGTTACAGGTAACAGTTTTGATGGAGTAATGAACCAAAATACGAAATCTTAAATACAAATCATAAATGTGTACAGAGAAGGTCAGAAAAGAGGTACAACAGTATTTACAGCCATCTGTAAAACATGGTCACGGTCTGTTATGGCATTTCAGCCAATAGTGCTGGAGCTTCTGTCAAACTGGAAAGTGCCATCAGATTTTGATCCACCATGTAATGGTATCTGGAATGCATCTGATTGACAACATTTAAATTTTTAGCATGATAATGACCCCAAAAACACTGACAGTGCAGTAAAATCATACCTGGATAGGAAACCACACAGTGGAGCACTATCATTCCTGGATCAGCCTCCCCAGAGCTTGGACCTCAACATTACTGAAGCAGTGTGGGATCATGTTGACAGAGAACAGAACAAAAGGAAACATCCAAAGAAGAGCTTTGAATGTCCTTCAAGAAGCCTGGAGAACTATTCCTGAAGA
This sequence comes from Hemichromis elongatus, assembly GCA_015108515.1. Taxonomy (NCBI): domain Eukaryota; kingdom Metazoa; phylum Chordata; class Actinopteri; order Cichliformes; family Cichlidae; genus Hemichromis; species Hemichromis elongatus. The sequence goes on from VUQR01004987.1 coordinate 59,718, forward strand.
CGACTTAAAGACATGACAAGAAAGCTGCCTAAGAGAGTTCAGACTGTGCTGAAGAATAAAGGTGGTCATGTATTGGATTTCAGGTTGTTTAGTACTGTATAAACTCTGTTTTTGCCTTATATTCAGTATCTCCATGTATCTTGCTGCACCTATATCACATTTGCAAAGCAACATAAAAAAATGAGGAGTGGCTCGAAACATTTTTAAAGTACTCTATATCTTACTTTTCTGCCACTGTATTACAGGCCTGATGGCTTCTCAGGCCTATGTTCATCCTCTGGGTTAGCTGATTTATTGTATTAGCCTACTGTTTCTATAACCCACTGTTTGGCATTTAAAAAGCTGAAAAATTATTACTTATAAGTTCACAATTGGAATAAACAACCAGGCAACTGCTATGACTCTGTTATTTTTGTTTGTTTGTTTGTTTTTGCCTAAGGAACACCAAAGGGCATGCCCAAATTTGATGGCACATGTGTATTTATAGCTACACAAAATAGTCTCTTTTCCTTCTGCCAGCCAGTCTCACAGCAGTTTTTGAAATAATAATGAACTTTTATATTTCTTCAACACAAATCCCCAAATATATCCTAATATTATTTAGTGTGACTAAACAGACTTTTCATCAGCCCACTCTTATGTGAACTGATTTATGCCCATTTTAAAAGCTTTTAAGAGGTTTGAGGGGGTGGTGGTAGATCATTTTCACCACTAACACTAGCTACACATGTCACAGATTAATGCAGATCATTTTAAGTATTTTTATAAACAATTTTAAAACTATTTCATGCTTGATTTTCATTATTATATAATGACTTGTTTAGGGTTAGGCCAGAGTCACTCGGCCTAGTAACTGCTTGGAGACTGCCTGGCTTTGAGGATATTAACAGATATCTGTGTGCTGGTCTGTTAGGAAAAAATTGCAAAAATGGCAAAATCCAAATGTGATTGATCCAAAGAGCTTGGACTACAAACAGAAACCAGAAGGCTTCCAGTGCCAAATCTTGCCCCATGCTTTCAGATTCTGTAGATTTCAATCCCTTTATGGTCTAATGTCTTTATATCTGTGTGTGGCTGTATTGACAGCCACTGAATTTAAGCCTTTTACTCTTGTAATTCTTCTATATTTTCTTCATCCCTCCAAAAAATGATTCCCATTACATCTTTCTCTGTTATTTTCTTCAGCATTCTTCCTGCGTCAAGCCTGATTGGGGTTTTTTTTTTCTGCCCTTTTTTTTCTCTTTTTTTCCAAGAGCCTTGCAGAGCCGAGCATGAAAGTGACTTCCTTGATCGCCTCCGCTGCCCGCGGCACCTGCTCAATCTCTGCACTGCCATGATGGACTCGAGGGTCACGACTCGCTTCCTCCCGGAAACTTGCCTTTACTGAGAGGGGGCTTAAGATGGTGAGAAGGCACACATGCACGCACAAAAGCATCACATACCCACTCTGTCGCACACACCACACACACAAATGCTCACCTACAAGCCCATCCACAAGTCATCAGCCCAGTAAACACACAGAGGCGTAGATGAGTTTCTTGTTATTTATTATTATTATTTTTATTATTATTATAAAATTTGGCTTGTGTATGTGTGTGTCATGGAAGAATTAGGGCCTAGAGGCATCTTCTGTTTCAGAGGAACCACAAAGGTCTGATTTTGTTAAGACTGAACTTTAAAGATATTCACGGGTACGGTTTAAAGACAGGTTCATTCCCAAATTCTCATTCCATCTCGTACAAACGTACAGCTACTTCCTCACTTCCTCATTGCTTTTTCCACTTCTAGCTCTGCCAGTCAAGAAGTTCTGTGAAGGTACATCAGCAGGTGGAAGGTTGATGGTTATTATCCATTCATGTTATTATATTTACTGATGCTATCAGTAGGCATTTCTGAGCGCCATGTGTTTGCGCCATCCATTTCCAGGTAAAAAGGCCATGACGTCATTCATTAAGCTTCCTGTTTGGTAGCACCAACGCATTTTTTCAACATACCAAAAATATCAAGTTGAGCAAATGCATTTGAAGCATCTGCAGTCAAGAAAAGGAGTTGCAATAGTGAAGCTGAGAGATAATAAATGTGTTGTTATCCATAAAAACTATCCATAAAAAACAAGATTTTTTAATACAGTCAAAGGGGTTCTTCAGTTAGTGATTACTATCAGATATGGCAGGTAGATAAAACCTGGTGTCATCTGGATAACAGGGATAGTAAATAGACCTGAGTGGTAATGTATAAATAAAATAAAAGAGGACCATAAATGGATCCCTGAGGGATTCCAAAGTCGATGGAAGCTGTGGATGAGGACACTCTTTTTAATATGTGGATAACCAGTTTAGAACCTGGTCTCGTGCTGTAAAAGCTTTGAAACTGGTTTATTTTAAAGTATTAGGAACTTTGAACTGTATTTTCCATTTCTTCTCACCTCTAATGAACTCTTCCTCACATATATTTTAAACGTTGCAGTCCTACACAAGCAGACAATACAGCTAGACCAAGGAAAAAGGTTAACTCTTTCTATTAAACCTTTTTTAAAAGGCAAGAAAGGAAAAAGTAAATAAAAGCACATCTTTGTTTCATTGGTTAACCACAGTCCTAAAACTGTGTGACGCCAACAAGCTAACGACTCCATAAACTTAGATGCAATGTTGCTGCTCCTCTCCGTCTCAAACAGCTTCTCTGCTGTATTTTTAATAAGAAGTGCAGTAAAACACAGAGCCGCTCATCTGCTCAACTGGCTGACTTTGCTGTGTGAGCATTTTTACTGTTTACGAGGAGCACTCTTTCCTTAAAAAGGGCCACTGTGTCACATCGCTGTCATAAATGTATGACAAAGGGGCACAGTACAGTACAGAACAACATCTGTATAAGCTTCAAAAACTGGACTATGTCACTTGCATTGGAGGGGATGGGCACATCCAGGGGAATCCCCCTAATGAGCAAAAATAAGAAGAAACAGATTCTATCCTCCCAAACTTGACTGCTTCGCGATCTCCTCTCACTCTAAACCCAGCAATGTTCTTATGAGTTTCACAACAAAACAGCCAAACACAATTGGTACATTGGATTTTCAGTCACCTCATATATTGGTTTTCGTGTCCCGGGTGCTTTCTGCCACATGTCTGGAAGCTATTGTTTTACACCGAAATCATGTTTGAGGTGTTTGGCTCCCGCTCAAAGTCCAAAATGTGGAAAATTACAAGGAACAAGCGCTAAGGTTCAGAGAAGCATGCTAGGTCTTCAAAACTGCAGATAAATTCATGTCACTAACCTCAGAAGGAGAGAATATTCAGTACGAACAAACCAAAACATCTGATTTTAATTTTAGAACAGTCTTGTACTGTTCACAGAACCTGGAAAATAAAAGCCAGGGTAACTACAGGATCACGTAATTTGTCCTATATGTTTAGATTTTTTTGGTCATAATCAGACGGTCATACATTTGAGACGCTGACACACTTTCATGCCTGATCTTTGTTATGAAATTCATCCATCTTCCGCCATGTTTTTTCCATCACGGGACAGCAGGGACATGCAGATCCCCCTCTCTCCAGCGACTTCCTCCTTCACTCCTGGGGGAGGGGGGACACTGAAACATGATCCCATTTATTTAGCCACTACCTGCAGCCTAGTGGCTTCTGGTTAGGACGGGAACATGTATCGAACCATCTAAAACCCTTCTTTATGCTCCCATGTCCAAGTCATCCACTGACAGTGGTACATGGCGGAAAAATGTAAATGTTTTACACTTTATGTATTTCAAAATTCACTTGATGAGTACAAATAGGAAGGCAAAATTCCCCGCTTTGAGCTCAAAGTTGTCCATTGTCGACAGTTTTAGGCTAAATTTGTGGATTCTCAAGGTGTTCACCACCTAAAACCTTTAACTACAGGTTAAGAATAAACCTTGGCTTCAGTTTATATCTTTATATTAAGTTCTTCAGACTTTAGAGGAATGATTTGCCCATTTACCTCCACACCTTCACTCCCACCTTTATTGTTAATGCAGCGAGTAAGGCGTCCTTAATGTGGTAAACACTCACAAGTGAGTTATGAGCTGCAAAGCTTTTCAATATGAATGTAACTCGTGGGACTGCGGGCTTCTTACTTTAGTCAGTAGCAAAGTGCTAACATCCGTTATGTTATCTCCTTCAAGTTCTTGACATTGGCAAGTCTAACTCCGCCCATCTGGGCTTAACTCCTCCAATGAGATTAGCCCTGCTCCTGCCCTTTAGAGCGGCCGCCTGCAGAGAAATATGTGTACAAGTAAAACTCCACTGTGCGACAAAGCCACACTGGATTTATTAAAATCCACTCCAAAATGTACTTGTGCTTTATCCGGCAGAAAACCAGAGCACCGTTTATACCTCTTGGCTGCGGCTGCAAGGCGGCTGAGGGGAGCAGCACCCAGTGTACTTTAAATGTGTGAAATATGGCGAGGAGAGGCAGCGGGGACCACCAGGTGCTGCCTCTCCACCTCGAGCCGGCCGAGGAGCGCTTCTCCTCTCCAATAACCCAAAGGGCTGAGATGCCACTCACAGCAGCCGAGCCAAAAGACATTTCAAGTGCGTACTTCAAAGGGGCCTTGGATTATGTTCACGCACGTCTATCCTGAGGGGATCCTTTGAAGGGAAACTTACTGCAGAGCCACTGGTGGCCGCTCAGTGTGGTGTGTGTGTGTGTGTTTTTGTTTGTCTAAACCCATTTCACTCACTGCTCTTGCCACCATGCTGTGGCATTGGGAGTGGTTTGCTCCTGCAAAAGTTTCAGTGTAAACAGAATTTAAAGAGTTTTATTCTAAAAAGTACAGAAGGCACTTTGGGAGTATTGGAGTTCCAAGTTTCTTTTTAAGCAGGGATATCTGGTTATTGAAAGAACTGATCAAATATTGATGTGTTTTGTTGCACAACATACATGTGAGCGAGCTGTTTATCTTTTTGGTATCCGTCTATCTTGGAATGCAAATCATACTGAGGACAATAAAAGTGAGTAAGATGAAATTTGGATCGTTTAAAGGTGAATGAATTGCTGTTTTTTTTATTTTTATTTGTTTGCTTTTTTGGTTCTTGTTTGGGATGTTCATACATGGAAACCTGTGGTCACTGAGGTTACTGACAGAGGCCTCAGTGGAACAGTGATTGTGGAGTTCATAATAAGGGGACATTTGTGTTGTTGTCATCACATCATGTGTGCAAATAAATTGTGAAATATTATGTATTAATACGTACTGATATTCTGATTATTACTCAATGCCTGGTTAAAGCCACAGACTTGACATAAATTACTGATATATTTTCCCAGTTGGAAAAGTGAAGCCCACAAATTTTACACCTGCATTCTTTATAATAGTCAGCAGGGGGCGACTCCTCTAGTTGCAAAAATAAGTCAGATTGTATTAAAGCCTATTTTTAACTTGATTTATGAGCTCTGTAAACACTTGAAGAATCAGTTTATGATTTAAACTCCAGTTTGGGGTAAAATAGACTTTAAAGTGGGGTATGATTAAGAGCAGGCCTACTTTGTGATTTACAAGTAGCTACAGTATGAGCCTGCAGTTACCCCTCAGTCATGTTTAGCAGGTTTGTGTTCATGAAGATAGTGATTGCTATTATGTTCAGCCATGGACTTTATATCCAGCTTTTATATACAGTCTTTGGTCAACATTCAATCTGCCCATGTTGTTGCCACCGCTGACAATGGGACACAGATTTTAAAGTTTCGATTGCACGAAATATAAAATTGGGATATCCCGTTTAGCTATATGGTACCTGGCTAAAGCACTGTAGTCAAAGGAAAGTTTATTTAGGTAAGCAATGAAATTGAAGTGTAGGTGAATTATTGAGGTTATTTTTAATTTATGATCCAGCCATTATCAATTTCTCCCACTTTGGTTAAAAATGCACCCCCCCTCCATTTTTCCTCCGTATTAATCTCCCTAACATTGGAGTTCAGCTTTTGGACAATTATTACACTCATAGTTTTTGTCAGTTAAATGAATAAAGTGCAAGTACCTAGTCCTTTATATTTGCCTATTTCTTTTACTAATGCAGATTAGATGTAACCATTTTGAAAGCTGTAAACATTTACTGATATTATAAACGACTGTTTGTACAATGCACATATTTTCAAGTGTATATTGGTTAAAAAGGGATGTTTCTATGGTTTTGAATACTGATGGTTTTACCATACAGTGATTGAATAGCTCAAATTATATGGTCAAGCTTGTATCAAGCTCATTTAGCATCTTTCAAAACTGAGCACACAAATTAAGCTGAAAAAACACTGCATAAAGGTTTATTTATAAAAGCCTAAATCAATATTACTGAATAGCATCATCTTAGACAAGCATAAATATGTCCAAAAAAGTCAGAAATAGCAGGAAATGTGTGTGAACTTCAATCAGATTAGTGAATGCAGACTTTGACTTTGCTGTTCGCAAAACAGTGTCCTCCTCTGACCCCGCAGTGGCCCGTTCTGAGCCAGGAAGAACCCTCCCATTGGATAAAATGTTTGCAAAAAATGCTGCAAATTCATTTCAGAAAGTGGCGGTTGATTGCAGCGAAATCCTGTTAGTCATTTTGGAAGCCACAGTCCATCATTTGCAGGTTTCCAGTGACCCATTGTAACATCAGCTTTCGATTCGGTTAAACATCTAAGCACGTGTCACTGCAGAAATGCAAAGGTGGCTGCTGATTAGCAGCTAACAAATTGCACAGAACAGAGGGACGGCAACTAAACATCTGTAGGACACCTGCACTGACGCATGCCAGGATATGAAATGCCACTGAAAATAAAGGGTGTATTTGTGTGTGTGTGTGTGTTAGGGAAAAGGAAACAACAGCAACTCTGGCCGGCGATTATCATAATTAAAGCAACATCAATTAAAAGGGTCAATCACAGCGCGGCTGCCACCTTCCTCTGCAGATGGTAAAATTTGGTTAGAGCTACCTCCTCCGCCCCTGAGCATCAGACAGAGGTTTTAGTCAGTTCATATTCAACCTAAAAGAATTAGAATATCCTCATCTGCTGGGAATGCTCTCATTGGGTGATCTTAGTGTCACAGAATCACATGACCTGACCCTAATTACATATTAAGTGATGGTGGCAAAAAACAAAAATGAAAGTAAATCAGGAATGTTCATTTATAGTGGACAAAAGTTGACTGGCTTACAGTTAGTGTTAGTGTTAATAATAATAATACAATAACATATAAGGTGGCTGTTATTGATGTGTTTAGGCAGATGGACGTTCAGGAGTTTCAGGTTCTTGTCTAGTGGTTTTTCTTATTCGATTGCTAGTTATTATAGTACTTGTTTTAATTTGTTATTTATGTATTATTTAGCTAATGTAATTTGTCATTTTTTCATTGATTCAGTGACTGTTTTGTTTCTTCTCTCACCCCAACCACTTGCAGCAGATGACCGCCCCTCCCTGAGCCTGGTTCTGCCAAAGGTTTCATCCTGTTAAGAGGGAGTTTTTTCCTTACCACTGTTGTCAAAGTGCTTGCTCAAAGGGGGGGTCATATGATTGTTTGATCTTTCTTTGTATGTATTATTGTAGGGTCTAGCTTACAGTATAAAAGTGCCTTCAGGTGACTGTTGTTGTGACTTTGCGCTGTATAAATTGAATGGAATTGAATTGAACTGAATTCTGGTCTAATGACACCTCAGAAACTCATGTTTCCTGACTATAAATCACTGGTAGTATTAAAGTCCTAATTAAAACAATTGACTACACCAAATATGATTGTATATTGGCAGCAGTTGCATGTAGATTTAAAATCAGTAGCAGTTTATGTAATGTTTTAGGTTTTTGGCAAAGTCCTCCCGTGCCCACTTGACTTGAACTGAGAGGTATTTCCATTTGCAGGCGAATGCTGTGAACTTGAGCAGCTGCAGAGTGAAGCAGGATTTGCTCTCTGTCCCGGAGGTTCACCTTATAGCAACATGAAGCGATTAGCTGTGGCAGCTTCGGCCAAGGTGGGTGCTGCACAGCGGGCATTTTGCATTTTAATCATGCCAGCCTGGTGACGGGAACTGCCGAAAAAGGACCAGTGATGGTTCAGACGGATCAACGTGTGGCTAATTTAGGACTTTATCTGTTTCTTCTGCTGTCTTCCAGTTGTAATTCGACGTCTAAAAAGCAACCCTGACGACATTTCAATGAAATATTAGCGGCTACAAACCGCGAAATGCAGATATCTGCCCTTTTACTGTCGCTCTCCACAGCTGTCCCTGGAGATTAAACCTGCAACTTCTAAGATTAACTCGCTTTGTTGGAGGCGATTCCGCCTCTAAGGAAAAGCAGTAAACAAACGAGGTGGCCTCAACTTTGCCTGTGGAATCTAGTCTAAGGCCACCGCTGACCTGAGAGGGAAAGAGTGGGTGGGTAGAGCGGCCGTGAGGCCCCAGCGGGGGGCCGGCTTCCACCCAAGATGAGGACTGACACCGGGGTTCAGGGGTTAATTTGTGTAACAGGCGAATTTGCATACAAATGAAAAATGACAGAATTTTTCTGTTCTCCGCAACTTTCAATGTCATCCGCATCAAGCCGGCTCTATCTGCCGCCTCCCCCAATCCCCCCTTCACACCGTTTGAAGAATATTCATTACTTGTGAAGCTGGGGCACCTTGTTTGCTATTAATCTCCACCGCAGGTCAATGACTTAATTTGCTCAACTTTATCAGTGGTGCCATTCACTTTTTCTTTCTTCCGCCGCCCGTCCGTTCCCTTTGTAGCTTTTTCTAAAGTGCTCTCATTGCTTCTCTTCATAGAGACCAGCTAAGCTTTTTAAAGCACAACAAAGGCACAGTAACTCTGGTCTCTGAAAGAGTTTTGAAGACATAAATGAATTACTTGAGAGGGAAATATACGCCGGCCCTCTAGATCGCGCCTTCTTCTCTTCTCTCGCAACACCCCAACAACTTCAGGAGAGATTTCCTCTCAACCCCCCCTTTTTCTCTCTTGGTCTTGATTGGATTGATTGTTTTTCTAATCCAGGGGAAATTACTTGCAAAAAGGGGTCACATAGTCATGGTGAAAATAGTGACGGAAGGCATGAAGTGATGAGAGCTTTTCTGCTGAAAGACATAAAGACTGCACATACTGTAGGTTAATTCGACATACAGTACGTCTTGTCTCTGCTTTCACCGATTAAATGTCTTTACAGACAAAGCGAAGTCAAACGATGGCTGAAATTCAACACTTTAAACAATTTTACTGATAATTTTATGAAATGTCCTGTAGAAATGGAGCAGAACTACATTAATTACCTTAAGATCCCTGCATGTTTTGATAGCCACTGTTCTCTCACAACACCAATATATGCTCACATTGGAGGCAACACAATGTTAATTGTTACCATGCAAGTATTGTACCACAAGTGGAGTAAAAAACTTGGTCACCAACAATCCCCTAATCTCTCCTTTCACTCCATGAAAGATTAGACTAAAGGACTCCGGATGCTGAAAATGTCTTGTAAATATAAAAAGATGGCTTTCATTCCAAGCAGCTCAAACACCGAAGCAAAACAAGAAACAAAATGGGAAAAATCCAAAAAAAGTTACATACTGGAAAAAGGTTATAATGGCAGCCAGGAGAACTATCCCAAAGTATGTATGCATAATATGTAGTTGAAATAGACAGGATCAAGAACTCTAGTTCTGGCCACTTGAGGCTGTTTCAGTTATGAATGAATTCCCCATACATGCCAATGTAAAAATTTAAAGTCTCAGGCCACAAATAAATGTGTTTATGTACCTAGAAGAAACTATGGTGCTCTTTGCAGCTAACATGACCTTTTATGGCATCTTGAAATAAAGTTTTGTTAAAACTGAGTGTTTTAAAATTGTATTAAGAATTAAATTTATGCATAATTTGATGCAACGCTGCTTTCAGTGACTTGTGGAAATTGTTTCGCCTCTAAGGTGTCACGTGTTCAGACTCTGTGTTGAACACATTTTGTTTTTTGCCATTTTTTGCTAGCCAAAGCAAGCATCCCAGTTAGTAAACCTTAAATCACAGACCACCTCCTGTCTAAGTATAGTAGACAAAAATGACAGCAACATGGCCGATTGTCCATAACTGAGTCGATAAAACTATAGACTGGAAGCTAAAGGGATAGCGTAACATCCTTCTTTTATATACAATCTATGGCTTGGCTTGATTAAATTATACTGAATGAATTTCACACAGCTGATCAAAGTAAAATGTCTTTAAAATACATTTTGAACTAGTTAGCACTTTTGCTCCTCTGTGTGGAGTCTGGATGTAAACGTGAGCAAGACTGTCTCTATATGTTATCCCTGAAATAGACTGGGGGTTGATCCAGGGTGTAACCCACCCCACCTCATGTATAAACTCCAGCCCCTTGCGACCCTGAGACGGATCAGGGCAAGAAATCAGTTTTTCTAACATTATATCCACCGTTTAATTTTCAGATATTATCTGTTTGTTACAATAGCATCATCAAGACGATGTGCCGAGGATGCTGAAGGGAACATGAATCGGTTAATCAGATTGAAGATGAAGCCCGTTCAAGCTCCAGTGGGAGCTTTAAATAATCAAGCATATTCAAAGTATCTCAGAATATTTTGCTTCAGCGTAAATAGTCTGAAATTGTGGATCTGCACGCTCAGTTGTTCGGGATAAGTCGAACAAACAAATTAAAACTTGGGTGCTCCTTATGCATGCATGAAGTATCAGATAGATAATGCAGGATTAAATGTATGTGGTGGAGTATTACAAGAGCATGATACGAGAGCGGAAAATCCATACATTTGTTTACCTCGCTATACGTCGCAGATCTGGTGGAGCTTCAACATTTGTTTATTTTCAACAATATCTGAGAGCCTGTAAGTGAATCCCTACATATGAGACACATATTGTGCAACGCTGCGAGTAAAGGCTAAACATCCTGAAAGAGAAATTACTGTAACTTTGTTTTTTTTTTTCTCTCTCTCTCTCTCTCTCACTCTCTCCCTTTCCCCCCCCTTTTTGGCTCCTGCAGGCATTTCCAGCTTCATTAAGAAGCTCCTCTCCTTCTTCCAGGAGAGGAAAGTTGAAGGGAAAGGCAAAAAAAGAAAGTGCAAAAGAAAGTATAAAGAGTAAGGCAAGAAAGTAAGAGAAAAAAAATGTCTTGTGAACCATTGTTTGGCTCTTTATGCAAAAACCTCCTTTGTGTTTCAAACTCTTGATCCCCCATAGGCAAAGGAGAGGGGTGTATTGATCTGTGCTGAAAGGAGACAGCTCTTTCATCACGCTTCCTTCTCACCTTAGACGGCTTTGAGGGGGCTCCTTCAGGATCGCAGCACCCTCGTCTGGCTACTGGCCAGAGATTAGGGCGGCGATAACCTACCCAACCCTAATAGGTAGCGAACGAAAGCAGAGGCTGTCTAATTAGCGCTGATCAAAGTGGAGGACTTTATCCCCAAAACAAACCTGCACATTTGAATGTGCTTAGGAGCCGGGGAATGAAAAGGGTAGAGGAGGTGGAGGTGAAAAAAGGAGGGGAGAAGTTAGAGGTTTTGAACTTCTTGGAGATGTGGTGCTTTTTTTCCCTCTCTTACTCTTTTTTATAATGATGATATGCATGACCTCTCCTCTTGAACATTTCTTCTTTTCTACTTTATCTGCATGCAAATATGTAAGCACCGAGAGAGCTGTGAGAGCAGGACATAGAGGTTACTCAAGAGTGGGAATGGTTGCCTCAAATTTCTACCTGCCTGCACAAATAAAACTGAGTGTGGTTATCAGTAAAGATAGCACTCCTTTTTAACGCTTATATGACTATATTTTCAAGATTTCTGGGGTCTCTTTTTTTTGGTTCAGTGCAGCAGCATTAAGAGAAACTAGTGTACGCTATGCAACCCAGAAAACGCTTAGTTCCAGTTAACTTTGCTCACTTGCAGCTATGATGAGTTTTTTAGGAAATGTCAGTGGGTAATCATAATACTTGCCAAGTTATTAGCTATATGTCTGGATGCTTTTGAGCGCATTTTATGTGTTTTAAAATGACTGCAAGGAATGGTGGGTATGCCAGACATACTTAAACATTTGAAGACTGTTGGCCGAATTTTCCTCATCCATGAAACCAAGATATTTACATCAAAAACCAAAAATGTTTTAGTTACTCTCGCTAATTTTGCCCTTTTCCAGAACTTTAGAGGAGGAAAGCATTTTTATATGTTATGTAAAAATGTGCATTTGTTTTCAATACTGATAGCAAAAAGTATCCACCTCGTATCAATATGACGTACATATACACCTTGTCACCCAAGCTAGCTAGCTAGCTAGTTAGCCAATGCTAGCTTTAGCTGCTAACATTAACTCTAACCAGCTATACCATTTTGTTTATATGTAGTGATGTACAGTTTTCAAAACTAATGGCTGACCCTTAATCTGGCTAAGTCTATCTTTTATATGGTGTGCATGCACTAATGCTGTGAGATTAGCACTTCTAAAATACACAAATCTCTACAATGTAGACACCAGACATATATAGAAGCGAATCTTGAGCTAGTGCTCATTTTTTTTAATTTCCTTCTAAGCAGCCAGATTTTCTTGTATGTCTTTAAACTGGGGCAGCACGGTGGCGTGGTGGTTAGCACTGGTGCCGCACAGCAAGAAGGTCCTGAGTTCAATTCCACCATCAGGCCGGGGTCTTTCTGTGTGGAGTTTGTGTGGGTTCTCTCCGGGTACTCCGGCTTCCTCCCACAGTCCAACGACTGTGATCAAATCCAAATTGCCCATAGGTGTGAATGCGGGAGTGAATGTGAGACCTTTGTACCCCGCCTCTCGCCCTATGACAGCTGGGATAGGTTCCAGCCCCCCCCACGACCCTGAAAAGGATAAACGGAAGCGGATGGATGGATGGATGTCTTTAAACTGGTCTTGAGCAATGCTTCTAAAGGTCTTTCAGAGTTTTTGTTTTGTTGTTTTTTGGACTTTAGCTGCTTTCACTTATTTTCTGTCTGGTCCTTGTACCTCACCATTTTTCAGAGGAATGTAATCATTCAAGCTTAAAAAACACACCCAACCAAGGGATGAACCAGCATTTTATCTACGCATAACAGACAACCTAACATGAACCAATTTTAAATTATGTCTTTAGGCACTCTGTTACTAGCAGCCTGTCACAAAAACAAATAATTTGTTCCCATTTCACTAGCTGAATCTAGGGAAGTGCCAAAGACTGTTTGACAGACATAAAATGGTATTTTTACACCAACAAGGTGATTCCCAAAAAGCTATTGGTCAAAAACTTTGCATATCTAAACATGGTCTGCAGTGTGTCCTTAACAAATTTGAGGAAACTGGATAAGTGGAGGACAAAAGAAGAAGTGCCAGACCCAAATAACTATTTATATCATTTAAACAGCATTTGGAGTGGTCTCAGTGGAAGGGTGGCTGTCAAAAGGGAAACAGGGAGAAAAGGCTGAGGTACCGGAGGAAAACTATTACCTGTCTGAAAACTACCTTGACTTTTTTTTCTCTCCTTCTTTCCTTCATCCTATCAAATAGCCCAACATGGCCATCACACTTTGAGTGTTGTGGTACAATTTTAGCCCCCCCCCGATGTTTTTCAAAATACTAGAACCCGCAAACTCTCAGCATTTTCAAAACCACAATACACCGCAATAAGAAGTACAATTTCCAGAAGACTTGGTCACAAATGAAAAACAACAACTTTAAGTGTGTTTACCGCAACCACCCAGAAGATTTTCTGTGACTCCTTTCATTTAGTTTCCAAGCGTGAAGAACTCTGCAGGGATGAGCAGTATTTTTGGCTAAAAAATATTCCTGAGTTTTATGTTGCTGTTGGTTTTGGGTGCGGTCTAAAACATCCATCAAAACCCTCTCACCGCATATGCTTCACATCATCTTCACACTGTAATCGAAGCACTCCCATTCATTATTTTTTCCAATGGTTCGTTTAGGTCTTACCTTCATTTTTTATTTTTTTTCCACTCATCGTTTAAAGGCAACATCTGTCCCGAAAATCAAAGTCTTTCCTAATGGCTTCTTTTGAGACCTGGTGGAGTTCTAACCACAATGAAGTCATAATGTCAGGGCTTCAAAAAGCCAAATCTGACGCCTGACTGACTGCGCTCTGAGATAAGGATCACACTAAAGGTTTTCTGCGGCAAAACCTCATATGTGAAAGCAATTAGTGTGATTGCAAAGAGGAAGGAGAAAAGTGCAAATGTGTCACAGCTCAAGACATCAGAAGTGTCTCGCTTTTCATGGCGGAAACTCTTTAAGGAGACCAGACATGGAGGTATGAACCTTATGATGGGTGTTGCAGACGGAGAGAAATATCACGTGCGGTGACTTCCAGACACTTTCTGATGGGATTCAATTTGCCTTCTATCTCGTGTCACTTCGTAGCTCTCTGACTCAGATGCTGCGTCTTGTTCTCGGTGGCTTTCTGTCCCACTAGAATGTGTTTCTTTCACCATCCACCCATTCATGAGATCATCAGATCTTCTCCAGTCAAGAATTCAGCGTTTCCTTCGTTAGGTGGCGTTTCGTGGAGGGCAGAAGCCCGGCGCTGCTGATGAGGAGACCGCGGCAAATGTGCTGAACCTTATCCCATTTCCCGTCAGACGTCCGCCAGACTGTTTGATGCAAATGTACAAATTGCCACGACTGTGAATGTATTTGAAATTTGATCACATTTCATACCCGCGCACTCAGCCTCTGCCCTGGGAACTTCACACAGCATCAAAAAAACATATGACGCCCTGAGTTTACTCCTAATGAATTCCTGATAAAAGAAAGTTTATTTTCCCATATTTATTTCTTTTTTTACTTTTTGTATTAAATTTACACATTTCCGAGCATTCGAGGCCACCGAGATATATGCACCGTGTCCTAATCTAAATGGAAGGAGCAAATTTGGCAGTCCGGTTTTGCATACATTTCACCCAAAATATTGATGCAAGTGTTTGGCCTCACAGCTCCTAAAAGTTCTGAAACTAGACGAACACGCAGAGTTTCCCTCCTGGTCTCATTTCTCTTTGAACTGCCTCTCTGCTCTGTATTTAAGATCCCCGTCTACCTGTGATCCTCGACATGTGTGAGTCCCCTGTCCTCTGGCATTAAGCATATGCTCCAAACATATGTTCCATGCAACATATGCTCTGCTAAAGCTGCCGTTAGCTTCTGCTTTGTGCCAATATACAATCCTGGAATTTCTAAATGGAATTAAGCATCCAGGAAATATTCAGCACCTTTCTGAGA
This sequence comes from Hemichromis elongatus, assembly GCA_015108515.1. Taxonomy (NCBI): domain Eukaryota; kingdom Metazoa; phylum Chordata; class Actinopteri; order Cichliformes; family Cichlidae; genus Hemichromis; species Hemichromis elongatus. The sequence continues at coordinate 74,960 of VUQR01004987.1, forward strand.
AATTTGCGCTATCTGTGATTTAGGGTCGTATTAAAGAAAAATGAGGAATTTCACACCCTGTGAGGCAAAATAGCATCCAGGAAAGTCAAATGAGGTACATTATGTGTATGTCTGCGTGTGTGTGGGGTGTGTGTAGCCAACACACAGGGTGGATTATTACCCATTGCCTCCGTGCATTAAGCTTCTCCTCATCCAATGCCAAAGGCCTGACCCAAATATGGCTGAAAGACAACATGTGACCTGCTT